>QBDW01001248.1:0-65156 GCA_003261595.1 Maconellicoccus hirsutus
TTTAAATAATTTACATTTAAAAAATATATATATATTAAGTCACTTTATGTTATACATATAACCTTGTGACGTTAAATACCAAATAAAAAAAAAAAAAAAAATTCGAAATACATCACTAAACAGTCAATTCATTAAGGGAACGTCACTAATACCTCATTATCGTCAATTCCTTCACTATGGGCCAAGCATCACTAAATATATCACTATGGGCCCAACATCACTAAATATATCACAATGGCACAACACATCTCTCACTAAAAGAACGACGCTACAACCCGCCGATAATCAAACCGAATCACTAAATCACATCACTACGGTTCGTCGCTAGAAAAATATCACTAAATACTTGTCACTAAAAACATATCACTAATACACTTAGTACAACCACATTCACGCAATCGTCACTAACACATGAATTACATTAGATGAATCTCACCAAAGCGCATCTTTCATTAGGGAAACATCACTATGACACCATCATGATTACACTTCGATCGCTAATACATGTGGTGACGTCACTACTTCATTTCGAAGTCACTGTCAAATTAAAATGAACGAGTAACAAATCCCATGACTACTAATGGATTGCAACACATTTTTAATTTTCCTGTAACGAAAAAAACCTCTGATTGACATCCTCCCCTATCCACGAAAAAATCTCGCTTTTCCGAACACCCCCTCTTCATTAACTTCCCCCTCTGGCCAGCAATCAAATCAACGCTAACATAAAAAAGAACACAAAACCGACACTAATTCTCATCCAGACGACTGAATCAAACACCCCATCGTTATTTCCCGCCCTTAATTTTTGCATCGCATCCGATCGCAAATTTCCATTTCGCAACCTCTCGCCGCCAATTCGCCGAACAATTATTGCGAACGCATTTCAACGGGCGCGTTCGAGCATCCTTCATCTTCGGGGATCCGTGTAATTCTCTCGTAATTCAAATCGCTTTATTAATTAGTAACGCGAGACGCGCTCAGGCGTCACGCCATTTTAATGCTTTCGTAGTAACACGTCGGCGTAAAAAACCGCTCCCGACACACCTCGACGAGGCGAAAGAAATGCAAAACAGAACTGCCTCGATGACGACGCCGGAATAACGTGTACAAAGGAGAGGCACCCTCTATCGTGACTTTTCGGCGGAAAAAAAACCCTCGTTCGTGACAAAGACGAGGAAACCTTTTACGTTTACCTTCGCAAAGTCAACAATGTAAACGACTCCAGATATAGGTAGGAAAAAAGCCCGCCAACAAAAAACCCTACAACGGTGAAAAAAATCCTCGCAGTTGGTTTTAATTATTGCAATTAATATGATAATCGACTCGGAACGCGTCGCGGCGTCGTCGTTATCAATATGCTAATATTTTCTCGAATCGGTTTAACATGAAAATAGCGCGCGCGTTAATTTTAATATAAATGGTCCCCGGCCCCAACGCCCCTGGTGTCCTTCGCCAACCGCGCTCCGCACGAACGCAGTACATATACATGGAGTATAAGGTGTGCAAATTATACGCAGTATTGTAGACATTATAAACATCGTGGCGCATAAAAGAGTTAAAACTGTCATTCGTAATTGTCGCTGCGCTGCGCTGTCAAAGACAAACGCGCCTCGCTATTTAAACCGCGGCGCGCTTTTAATTTATTCCTTCGCGGAGTTAACTACTCCACCGAACGCGTCCTCCACTTCGCTTCTACACGTCGTATTTTGACTACGGTACAATGCGACTCGATACCGATGACGTTATTCGCCTCGTAATCTCTTTGTATTATTGGATCGCAGCCGAGTTCCAGCATCCTTCGCTTCGTAGAAGTCTTTCTGCGCCTTCAAAAGGTCGCATAGTGGGTCAGAAAAGCAACTAGCGCATTTCTCACCGTCAGTTCCCTGTCATAAGGGCGAATTGAAAATGGCTCATAGGAGGTATTTTTCATCGCAGAATTTGATTTTACGCTCATTTTTCTCTTCACACCTCAAGGGGAGGGGATACAGCAAATATAAAGGCCGTAACTACTTTTTTTCCATGATCCCGCTGAGTGAAAATTTAGAAACCTCCGTGGTAAGTGCCTTTTGACCTCCAAATAATACAATAATTTTTTCAAAATTTTCACTCAGCGGGATCATGGAAAAAAACTAAAAAAAAACGTCCAAAAATCGACTTTTTCGACATGAAAAAAATCACACAGTCGTCTTCAAATTATTTATATTAAAACACATTATATACCCAAGGACCCAAAAATCGGTAGATTTCGAGAAAAAAATTGTTCAAGTGATGAATTCAAGAGCGCGCGCGATCATCTGCCTTTCCCACTGTGCGATAGCGCTTCGTTCGTAACGCGACTAACGTTCCGCGTAGTTACGAATGAAGCGCTATCGCACAGCGGAAAACGCAGATGTCACGCACGCGCGCTTGAATTCATTACTTTTCACCATGACGCGGGTGAGTGAAAATTTTGAAAAAATGATTATATTATTTGGGGTCGAAAAAGGGCATTTACCATCGAAGTTTCAAAATTTTCACTCAGCAGAGCCTTAATTAAATACAAAAAAAAGTGAGAAACGTATTTTATAGGGGATAGGATTATGGTGGGGGGTTGTCAATTCTTGTCTATAGACCATACAAAAAGGTCCACAACATTCCAAAATTTCAACAGCCCCCCTCTTACTGTTTTTGAGGAAAAAAATCCTATCTGTTTTTCAAATAGGAATTTTTTTCTCAATAAAAGGTGGGAGTAGGGGTCTGAAATTTCGGTCATGAACGTACTCGTATTTCAACGGTACCTAACTACCACCTTAATTTCATTTTCTTTGAACAAAAAATGCCAAATCAGCCTGCTTACCCGGTTATGGCCTTTAGAGGGTAACAAAGCAGAATTATGCATTGAAATATGTTTTCCGATGGGTTGAAACAGAATGTGGCATTATTTTTCAGATTCGCACTAAGGGGGGAAAGGGGAAAGGAAGGATGGAAATTTGAAAAAACAGGAAAAATCGGGTGGGGTATCAAAATACACCACATGTATTCAATGAGCTTGAACTGAGTATAGCAATATTGCTGAGATACGCTTCAACGGGGAGGACGAGAGGGTTTCGATATCCGTCAAATTCGAAAATTTACCTTCAAGTATTAAAAATTTCACATTTTTTAAGTTTTCTGCCAAAACCGTAAAAGATAGCGCAAAACTACTTTCATAAAAAGTTTTTAAAATAGAAAATTAAATCGGGCTGTACATTTCTGCTCCTTTGGTACCTCACCGGATTCACCCCTCCCCCTCCAGCCATAAAACAAAAAACTCATTTTGAGGGGTTTAAAGCGTTAAAAAAAATCACTCTAAGGAGGTGAAACAGAGATGAATTTTTTTCTATATGGTAGATCTTCTTCTATCAAACAAATCTAAAAAACCTGAAGCAAGTTGTTTCACCTCAGAGCAACTCAATCAGGAAAACGCCTCATTTCAAAATTGAACTCCATGAAATTCTCTATGGAATGGTTTCCGAAAAAATTTACCTTTTTCAGCTTAATTCATCAACTACTTTTAAGCACATCAAGGTACAGATTACCAGAGAAGTACATCATGAATATGCCTATTACGTGAAATATTCGTTACATCACCATGGTAAATTATCCACAAAAAACACCCATTTCTCTCTTATCAGAACTTGGCAGCTGTAAAAAAAGAAAACGTTGGACACCGACGACGTTGAGTGGACACTCGAAACCCAAAATTTACGTATCACGCAATTCGACGACGCAGAAAAAACTCAACTCGACTTAATTTCGTACAAAATATGTATACGAGGATACAAACATCTCTGTTTACTTCCGCCAAACCCCTTACACACGTTCAATTAACAAATCAACCGTAGGAGGATTCCGTTACCATCAATCGGACCAGCGACGGTGATCGATTAAGCTATAAATTACATTTGACAAAAAACCACGACGTATATGGACCGCCACCGCTGAAGAGGTCGTTTCGCAAATCCACCAAACCGAGCATACACCTTGGTGAAATTATTTGGCAAAATGTCACAGAAGGAGATTTCCAACGTTCACAAGTAGGATTAAAGTGTAACGCGAATGCGAAAGATGTACCAAGTCGAATGACGATATAGCCCATCTCGCGACCTTATTTACTCCACTTGAAGTCGGCCTGACAGCTGACAACAGCGACGCGATCCGTCCGATGGGAATTAAAATACGAGGAAATTATTAGACGACGGATTTTTTCCAAGGGGCCTTTTTCGAACGCGCGATAACGAATGGCACGCGTCATACGTGACATGTACGTGGACTCGAATATCACGAAATCATCGCCACGTGCTCCTCCGCTCGGTAAAAATTAACCCACGATGATGTATTTTTTTTTAATTTGTTCGACGATTCACGATTCCAAACCCCTTGAAGTGCGCCGATAAAGAGATATCTTGCGGGGAACCGCGTTCTGCCAAATACGCGCTTCGTCGCAACGTAAACCCAACTTGGTCGTTTTTTTCTTTTTTTCGGCAGAGAAAAATCAAACATCGCAATTTACTTAGTCTAACGGTGTAAAGAAATTCTACTCGGTAGAGTTGCCTTTAGCGAAGTTAAACTCCAAGTTGTATTAAGTCAAATAGAAAGTTCTGTTTTCAACATACACAAGCTCGCGTTTATAACGAGATATACGACGGATGCGAACGGCGTAAGAGGGGCGCTTCGTCGAGTAGTTTTCAATACGCGAACAGAGAGATTAACGCATCGAGAATAAGTGAAATCGAAAATACTCCCTTTTTCACGACGGAGACGGGCTAAGTACAGTGGAAGTTTTTCGTGAGGTTTTTAACGCGCTGAGTAGTGGTATGGCTTCCTCGAAGGTGACCTTTCCTGAAGGGTGTTTGAAAGAAGGAATTACCAACTGGGCGAATGTTTTTTGAATTAAATTTGGCCAGCTTGTCTCATCGAGAGAAATCTTGTGAGTCTTTAATTAAGCCAGGATACTCGCTGAAATTTGATATTATTGAAAGTTTGGTATACGACGCACAATAGCGTAATTTCTCACTTTAACTGATCTCAAGTCATGTATTCGACTTCTTGTTACCGAGATTACGCATCTTTTCTAGCTCAGATGGTAGTCAAGTTGCACAAACCTCGTTACAAAGGAGTAAAATTATCAGCGCCTTGAATGAAAATATATGCAACTTTTCTAACATTTGATACGCAAACGTTGCGTTGAAATTACATAAATGGGTCAACCTCAAGGAAAACAGATGCCTCGATGATGAAAGTACACAATCATTTTGACACAGGTGTTGGAATTGTTGCGTTACGCCCCTGCTGCTGCCCAAGAAGTAACCATTGGTTGTCTGGGATTGTATGCAATTCTTCTGGCGTCGATGTATAATAAATTGCATAACTTCTACAGCGCAGGCGAGTATTGTCATCATCCAAAAAGTTATACATATATTTCATGAACACAATAACTTCCAGTGTCAGAAATGCTGCAAATTTTTTCTAAGCACGACCCCCCCCCTATCTGATTCCTCGCACCATAGAATTCAAAAATTCCTCAATCTTGTTCTCGAGCCGACCAAACAAAACACATTTTCCAGCTACACGCAACAGCCACCCACGTTTGCTCCTTTTCACAGCTATCTCTTCGTCCAACACATACCGAGCCATTTACTCAACACCTTTGTCCGGCCACGCAGCTGGCTACACATCGGATACGCGATAAGTGAAATTTATGCTCGCCGTGTACGATTTTCTTATAATCCTACCAGCATCCCGCCCATCTCACCGGCCGACCGTTTACGGCGCTAATGAGAAAACTCTCTGGTGTCCTCGTGGCGAGCTAGCGCAAGTAATTATTCCGCCGTCCTCCTCGGTCCCGCGTTCCAACGATATTCGCCGGACATACCGAGCGGTACCCGGAAGCTCGACGAAGATTCTCCCAAAACACAACGTTATCTTCGGCTTTCCGGTTAAAACTACGCGCATAACATTTACCAAAGCGGTATTTCGGTAAAAAATTTATTACCAACGACGACGCATCGTGTAACTCGGTCCCGGCGACCAGCCATTTTTTTATTTCGACTCTTTAAGGATACTGGACGAGGTGAGGTGTGGGAAGAGGAACATACGCGTTGAAACGTCTGTTCGCATAATACGTATATCATTTTCAGCAATCTGTTTTTTTTTTCTTTCTTTTTTAAAACGCTTTTCTCTACGTTCGCATCGTTCACTATAACGGCTCGAATCATTTCGGTCGTCGTTCGAATAAACGACCATAGCGTCCGAAATAAAGTATAAAGCGGAAGAAAAAGGTCTACGCACCTGTTTACCGTTAATAAGCCAAGTGATGTTGGCCGATGGCACGGAAGGAGGCGAGGTACAATTACCTTTCAACGTATCGCCGATGGAATACTGGCTCTTCTCGAGCATTAAATTCGGCACGCCGTCTGGAGCATCTGCACAATGGTAAATCAAACGCTATTAGAAACCTTTTCATTTTTATAATTCGTATAATACATATTTTTCCTTAGCTACCCCTGCCCACCTTCTTCACCACCCCCGCTTCGCTGAGATTTTTCTCGATACGTACGCCATACGAGGTCGTATCGTCTACGAATTTCCAATTCAGCTTGCTTTTCGTCTATTCGCAATCAACCTATTTCACCGACGCGGTCTTTTACCCAGTAAATCCCGAAAATGAAAAAAAAAGTACTCCGTAATCGAATTATACGTATATTCTCGTATATTATCTTTCCATACGATTCGTGGTTCAATTAAACAGATACGAAAGTACGTCTTACTTAGTACTTTCTATTGGACAGAAGGACATCATGTAATCTGTAACGAGTCACGGTCTCCAGGGGGATTTCCACGTATCGAACGAGTTCGATTGTTTCAAAAATAATACGTCGTTTCCGCAATCGTGACATCGTCACGAAGAAACGAACAAAATGCACCAACAATTCTCAACATGGATTTCGTTCGCGAACGATATGACTAATCACGCACGAATCGTTCGCGAACGAAATAACACCTTCAAAAAAAATTCTCCCGGTGAAAATAAAATTCATTTTTTTTCTAGGGTTTTGTATAATAACCAAGACTATTACGTTGTATTGGGGGAGGGGGGTGAGGAGGACCATGCTCAAAGTTTGTTTTGGGACCGCAGGGGTCCATATGCATGTAATTTTTTTTTGGCGTTTTACTCGAATCGGTTTCAACAAAAAAGGTTCAAATTCGAGTAATAGGGTTCTTTTGGCAAGTCCATTTGGTGACCGGAGTGTGGATGACCTTTAATCAAAATTCAGATAAGTCACTCTTTTCAAAGAGGTGGGGGGAGGGTTGAAAAAAGCGAAGCCGGCTAAAGCATGAACCAATCTACAGAACATGAAAATATGTACACCATACACAAAAATCAGACTCCTAAACCATTTAAGGGGGGAGGCCCCCCATTATTTGACCTTGAAAAATTTTGTGTCATGGTTGCAGCCCCCCAAAATTGACTTAGGAGATCGTGCTTCGACATGTACCTACATGTAGTGGGTGCCTGAATAGTGCTTTTTGGGGGTATCGACCTTTCACCTCCCCTCACCCTTTTTCAGTCTCGAGAAACATGATTTTCAGGCCTCTTTGAGCGATTTTCAATCTTACCTCTTGCAGAACAGTTAGGAAAATGATTCTTTATGGTGGTATTGTAGTACTGAAAAGTTTCGTAGACGTGCTGCGGCGCTTTTTTTCTCTCAAATTTGTTGTTAACATAATTCATTCAACCGGCTAATTCATACGCTAAATCAATCGTTCGCGAACGATTCGTTTACCAGTTGACTACATCGGTAACAAACTGAACGACACATTTTATACGTTAAATATGTCATCTTCAAGTAAAAAATATCTTTCTCAGGGATTTTGTCGTTCGCGAACGATTCGTTTGTCAGCTAACTTTATTTTTCGCAACCTAAATAACTCTTCAAGCTCGATATTTCTCTTTCAAAGAAAAATTTCCTTTGTCACTCTACCATTTACGAACGATTTGTTCAAACTGATTCATTCGTTCACGAACGACATAAAACATCAAAAAACAAGTGCCTATTTCGAAAATCACAAATGAATAATCATCCACGCATTACTCAAAAAATCTTTCTTATACACGTTCGCGAACGATTTGGTTCAAATAACGCAACACAATCTTTCGCGAACAATTCATACATCAAAAAAACTCCAAGTAAAACTCCCAAAAACGCTAAACCATAAAAATGCGAGGAAAAAGCTCACTCAACTAATCTTCTCAATGACTCACTGACCACCTGAAATCGAAACACCTCCAATTCTCCAATCATTCCTCTACTTTCACACACATTTCCGCAACAAATCACCAGGAAATTCGACAACACCGCTTATTTCCCGTTGTAATTACAAAAGCACCGAAAAACCGGGCGAAAAAAGCATCCAGCCAGTGTCAATACAGTCTGTAGTCTCGTTTCCGAAGCGAATTACGTACGTTCTCGTGTTACCCTGGTTAATTTGTTAATTTCGTACTTCAAAAGAGGCCACGTCGTCTACACAAGGCGCTCGCTCGCATGCAACGTATTCGCATTTTCGTACGCACGAGCACAACGCTTCCCAAAGCCAACGATGCAAAATTAAAATGAAAAAAAAACTCGTCCTCGTGTAATTTCTCCTCTAAAGACGAAGACTATCCTCGGGATTAATACCGCTTCGAAATTACTCGCGAATAATTCCTTTCCTTACGACATTTGTTCGTTCGATGAAAAAGAGAAAAATCTCGAGCAAAAAAAAACATCCAAAAAAAGTCTGAAAAAATTTATCCTTTTAAATTTCGCCGCTTCGCCGAAAAAAGTGAAAAAATTTCCAACAATTCGCCCTGATGAAGCGTTTTATCTCGCTATACTCCATTTTAAACTCGTTAAAGGTCCATCAAATCCAAACGCCATTTCTCTCGTATTCTCGTCCCCTCCCACGAAGTCGTAAATTGAAGGAAAAACTACATTCGACGGCGTTCGCGCTGCTAACCTGCCAGACACGTCGTCGTGTTCACCGGCGAATTGAATAGACATCTTTACGTAATTGTCACCGGCGTAGGCAGCCATCGGTACTCGTTATCACAGCGGTAAACTTTTCTTCTTTTTTTCACCACAACACGACGAAAGACACCGAACCCACCCTACATTTCAAATTTTCAAATCCAACACGAACTGTTGACCTGAAAACAGACACGAAAAACGCGCCATTTCCATTCGACATTCTCGATATCACCTTTATACCTATAATACGTTTTTTTTCCTCCCTTTCACGATAATTTACTTCATTTTTTTGGTCGAACGAAACGTCGTTGCCGGAGGGAAGACGGGTGTATCTTTTGAAACGCAACACCCCGTAACTCGAAACCTTTCCAATAGTATATTTCCATAAACAAAATATTTATTTACGCCGATGTAGCATAAATTGCTTTTCTCGACGATTTCACCTTCCCCTTTCGTCGCTTATCAACACTCCATTTGTTGATATTCTTTCGCGTAATTTCAAAAATTAATTTGAATTCCAAATTCGTCTCGAAATTTTCCACCATTCATCGGGCTCGCAATCCGCGTCTTTCGTCCGTCGCCCAAATAAAGTTATAAAAAAACTTGCAACGAGAAAGCGAAAAAAAAATGTTTTATTACCTTTCGATAATACCCTTTCGTACAGTTATATAAATGATAACACGCCAATAAAAATCCAAACCGAGAACGATATTAAAAAAATCTTTTCGGGTCCTCTGCGCCCACAGAGATTTTCATTCCGATAAAAAAAAAAACTTAAAAATACGACGACGAAAGCAAACCGACGAATAAACTTAAAACTCCGCGTTTTTCCTTTTCCTTTCCTTTATTTTTTTTTTGCATAAATTTATACTATTTTTTCATCTTTTTTATATTATTTATCGAAATCGAGGCGAAGTACAGCGCGCGCAAAAAAAAACGCTAAAATAACGTAAACAAAAAAACTACCCTCTTGAAAAATAATAAAAAGAAAAATTAACGAATAAGTTTCATCTCTAGAATACCTTCCTTTTTTCTTTCACCATTTTATTCGAATGTTATTCATGAGCCAAGCGAGGAAAAACACGCCAAGTACGATGACAATGCGCTATGAAAAAACTCAGGAAAAACTCAAAAAGAATGAGAAAAATGTTCGTAAAAAACAATTAAATATTTAGATACGTTTAGCAAATTCATAAACTTACTTCGTGCGATTGTGTGGCACGCGCGTAAATGATTTATAAATTATTTCGTCGCCGCGTCTCATACCTGGACCATTTCTATTTTTAAGCCGACGTGAAATTTTACGAATATAACGAAAAAAAAACTGAAAAATAAAACTTCGCCGCGAAAGCTTTCGCGTTCACGATTTATTAAAGAGCGAGATACCGGACACGACGAACGAGAAATAAAACAAAACTCCGAACGAGAATACTTTTTATAATTTTTTTTCTATATTCAAACACGACGAAACGAACGAAAAAAACAAAAAATACCAGAATTTCAATGGGTATTGTTTTACACGTATACCAAGTAAAAACTCGTAGAATTTAAATTTCATTTTTCATTATTCGCACCTAAGAATATGCTTTTTCAAAAACCTTTTTTTCCCCACATTTTAACCAGAAAAACGTAACGTGAGACTAAACCAAAAATACAAATTTTCCACACACGAGAATTACTAGAAAAATATGGTGTCGGGTTTTAGAGAAAAATAATACCGCGATTTCGGTTTCTTTTCTATCATTTTTTCATCCAGTTTTGCGAACAATATCTCGAGAAATATTAATTCGTTTATTTATATCGAAAAAAAATCCTCGAGATCAAATAAAAATTTAAACATATGAAGTTAGACAAAAAATTCAAATGAGCGTGGAGGAGAACCTTCACAAAGGAGGCTCAAAAAAGACACTTTTTCAAATGAACTTTGAGCTCATTTTTTTAAAAATCAGCATGATTTCAACTTCAAGCAGAATCAATTTTTTTATCATATAGATTCTTTTTGCATTGGAAATAAAAAATCAAAAATCTGCTAATTAGCTCAACTATCCTAAAAAATCTCATAAATCCCTTATTTCGTCAATTTTCAAATTAAAAATTCGCAAATTGCAAATTTTTAAATGGATTTTACAGAGAATTTGAAATACCAAGTTACCCAAATATTTCTGCAACGAGTATAGAAAATTTTATGAGCTTCGATTTTGAACTGAGCCATTTTTCCGATTAAACCAGTTTTTACGAAGAAGCAAAAAACTGATTTCTGGAGATTAAATCCCTTAAAAAAGAATCCCTGAAAACCTGGCATTTGTTCCGTGGTAAATACGTTGCAAAAAGTATTCCACACTCTGTATATTTCAAATTTCACTTTCCCCCTCATTTAGACGTTATTTTTAAATCTCAAATACAACAAACTCATATTTACGGCGAATCGTATAGGCAATTTAATTAACACCACGAACGTATTTGCGGCACATCACATAGGCAACTTTATCAACACCTTGTGAACGATATTTACGGCGGGCTATATAGGCAATTTAACCAACATCTCGTGAACGATATGGGTATAATTCTGCTGGGGCCTGTATCGGGCAAATAATTTCAAAAATTGTTCTAGTATTAATCATCGGTCAAGTTCATACTTCAGAAATTGATTATGGCTATCGGTTCATTTGGCCTTCTGAGGTCCTTGTTCTCATTTTTTCTGTGTCAAATAAATACCAATATGTGATTTTGCAGGTCCGAGCACGTATTCCCAACTTGGTATTGAATATTAATGAAAAAAAATAACCGCATCTCACTTATACGAGTACATGGTAATCTAGATAACTGAACATAGAATAAAGGGAGACCTTTCCAGTGAGATTTGAGAATCAACATTCTCTGCCTTATCATTTCACAGAAAAATAACAAAACAATGAGGCATCTTCGATGTTCAACACTTTATCATCAAATTTCGCCAACGATGCAGTTGGAACTATTACAACGGAAAAATAAAAACAGAAACTGTATTAATACACCATAACTTAATTAACATCGAAGCTGCATCCTTAATAACACGAATCATATTGCATTATCAAATGCACACGAACGCAGACGTTCGATATTCCTCCATAAGAAAGACATCAGCGACTCTGTAATTATTCCGCATTATCGAAGGGTTGCTTCTCGAACAAGCAAATGCATTCGAATTACACAAGTAAGAAATACACCGTCGTCGACCCATCATCTCGGCGTGTCGAATTATCAAAAGCCACACAGACGCATTATAAGACATACTTTAATTACCCCGTCGCGCTACGTCTTGCAGGCGACTCGAGTCATGGAAAATTCCCGAGTATTCGTCTTATTAATGACGTCGAGCATTTGGCAAAGACGAGCGATACCTTCACATATGCAAAGCTTCTTTCACATGTACAAAGGCTTCGCAGACTGGTGACAGATTGGCAACGCGATCTTTCACGAGTAAAAAGTTCGATTTAACGAATACAACGCCGTTACGACTACGCGTATGCTTCGATGGATCGTAATAAGCTGCCAATTTACACGTGACGATCGAGGTTACTGTCTCGAGGCGTTTTCAAATATCGCCACATTGTGTATCGTGTTTTACGAAACGACGAAGCCATTTGGAAAAATTATCGTGAAAAAGTTGAAACTCCCATTGAACGGGGGACACACGCGGGGCGTTATTATTTCTCGACTCGTAACCATCCGACGGGAAACGAGAACTCGTCGTGAACGCGAATTCGCGAAAACGACGATTCGAAGAAACACGTTCATTTTTTTGGCTCATTTGAGTCTTTTTTCTAGCTAATGTTGGCGTATCGCGATGTCGTAGTTATTTTCAACTTCACGTAGGAATTCCGCCCCCCTCCTGATCAATCCAGGAACAACTAACCACTACTTATCGAACACCCGGTACACGTCGTTCGCCAAATCCGCACCCATGTCCTCTTCCGCGTTCATCCAAAGGCGACGAGGTCGCGCAGGAGGTAAAATAAGCACTCGTGCTATCTCGACGAGCTCGTCGTGTACACAAATCTCGCATATACGCGCGCAAATACCCTCGTAGCCCATTAACGAAACGCTTACTAAACTACTTACAACGGAAAGCTTTTTAGTCGTTTTGTTTTCACGCCGACGATGATTTTTCACTCGGCCGGAGATCTCGGTGCACGGTACGCAAGACGACGCGCCATCGCGTAGCCACCGCCGCGTACTACAGATTAGCATCGAGCGACCCTCGCACCCTTTACGACCACTGAACACGATTTGGCTAAAAAAAGGACACCCTTCGGAAAAAATTCAGCCTTTGCATACATCGCAAACAACGCTGCTAATCCGCTTTGAGAACACATCCGAGAAAAAATCTCATTAAATATCCTTCATTATAGACCAACCCCCCCTGTGAACCCTACACCGCGTGGGTACCAGAACGACCTCCGGAGAGGTGGCATATCCTTCTCTTGCTAAATTTTTTCCTTTTTCCCTTCACCCATCTCCTTCACTTTGTCTTTCGAAGGTGCAAAGAATCCCGGACGAGTTTTTCTTCCGTTTTGGCTCCGTGAAAAAAAAAAACAAACGCCAACACACCGTGAAAAGTTCATTACAAACGCTTCTCTTTCACCCGTCGCGTAAAATATCCCCATTCCTGGTTCATCGCTGCTTCGGCGACTTGCGGAAGCGAACCACGAT
Source organism: Maconellicoccus hirsutus (assembly GCA_003261595.1). Classification (NCBI taxonomy): domain Eukaryota; kingdom Metazoa; phylum Arthropoda; class Insecta; order Hemiptera; family Pseudococcidae; genus Maconellicoccus; species Maconellicoccus hirsutus. The sequence continues at coordinate 13,725 of QBDW01001248.1, forward strand.
ACGCGTCCGGTCTTAATCCACCATTTCCGCGCCTAAATCGCGTACTCGTGTCGTCACCCTGTACACGATTATGATTTACACCCCGTGACAGCGCAACGTCGACTGAAAAAACCACGCCGTCGGCTTCCTCTTGTTCTTTAATAACCGACGTCATGGTCGTCGCCGCCGCATCAGCGTCGGATTTATGGTAAATAGTTATTTTTTCTTCTTTTTCGGTATAGTTACTTCGTAGATAGGCGTACTTTTTTTTTCGCTTATTTACGCTGCGCCCCCACTCGCGGATATTCTCGTTCGCTTGATCCCTAATTATTTCGACATCGAAACTAATACCCGCCTCAGTGTAGTTGGCGGTAACTGTCACCGGGTGTGCAAAAAATATATTCCGCTAATCTACCCTTCGTGTAATTCCGACAAAGTACAAAAAAAATTCCGCGTCAACCAAACAAGCCCGTGTTTCCGTATCACGCTTCTTTTTCGTCTTCCGTTACCCGAAATGACGTCGTCCAAATTACCATATCATCCCGGTATTCTTCACCTCTCCACAGAGGACTTTCTTATACAAACGGAAAACCAGGAGAATATCCTGTGGTAGAGGTTACTCTAGAGTAAAGTCACTCTCAAAACTTTAAGTATTTTACTTCTGAGACAAACGCCTTTAAAATGGTCAGCACATGTGTAAAAGCTAAGGGCTCCCCCTCTCTCTTGATTATTTATATACAAAATTATTTGTTTACATTTTCAGTGATTTTTGAAAAATTTAAATACGGCGCCAATTGGGCAAAATTTTGAAAAAATTACTTAAAGTAGGATGGTCGTCAAAATATTCTGCAAAAATGAGGTTGGAAAATTTCACCGGTGTACCCCTTTTCCTCCTCTTACGATAATTCATCTGTTCATAATATTTCTCCAATTTTTTGCCCCTAGAAATACTCAAATTATCATTTTGAAAACCGAAACGAAAATCGAGTTGTCTGAGAATCAATGGAATTTCATCTGTCCAGTTTGTTCCCTCAATTTTTGGCAAATTTTTGAAAATCTAACGACCATTTTTGTACCGAAGTTCGATATCTTCAAAATAACAGGGTTTCTGGCTCATTTCCAATTGCTAAATCATCGTCAATTCTCAAGTTCACCATTTAAGGTTGCTCAAGAGCCTCCATTTGAATCACAAAAACACCACAAAATGGTGAAAAAATTCTCAGATCAAATATCAATTAGCAGCTTATTTCTTTGCGCAGATATACTTCAATAGACACTAAAAATAATTACTGGAATTGGCTGGAACACCAGTTTATTGAACAATTTGAAAAAAAGTAAAAATTAATTCACTTCAACAACCAAATTAAAATTCGTACTCCGATTTTATACATTTTTAGCCGAAAATTTCACCTAAAATCCAATTCCGAGCCCGATTCGGTAATATCCCTTATCACACTCGCCACACTACTCATCGCAGCGCCTTCAGCTTTACATACACCCCCTCGCAGAGCGCGTAAAAACCACTTCATCTCTGTTACCTATACGTGGGCCGCGAACACCTTAACCCTTAGACCGGCGTTTATTTTCATTTAAAGCTCGTTATCAACGACACTTTTTCGCCGTAATTCCTCCTTTATAATCTCTCCGCGAACTCGCGTCGCCACATACGCTCGCAATAAGTGGCAATTAGAATTTGTATTCCGACGTCGAGCAGACTATCGCGTTTCAACACTGCACCACCACTCCGCCCCGGCCGGTACATTGAAATCGAGCCAAAAACCGCGCCGTCCAACGACCTCGCTTAATAACGCGCCGCGAACTACATTTCTAGCGTTTGTTTTACGCCTCTCCTCCGCCATCGAATATTACCCGCGCTCGAAATCAATTTCCTTCGGTTTTTTTTCCCCTCCTCAACTCGGCGACTTTTTTCTACGCAGCGGAGCTCTTCCGTTCGTGTTCTTTCCGCTTCTTCGATTCGTCGATGGAAGTGAAATCGAATGCGAGAAATTCACCGTCTTCGTCACCGTAACGCCGAATCTTCTATACGACTAAATTTCCTACAGGAATGCCGCGCCTCTTTTTGCCCGCTTCACTCGAAAACCTTTGTACCGAATCTTCTCTTTGATAATGTATTTTTTGTTGTTTTTCCATTTCACCGATAAACGCGCTATTTCGAGTTGTTTTTCTTCCCCCGTCCGCGGCGCGCTTCACTATTACGTCTAAAAATACCGGTAATTTGAAAGCTTCGAAATACGTTTACGATATCGTGTGCGTGTGATTATTAGGTTGACGAATATGAGTTTTTCGAGCTATCAGATTTATCGCCGTATTTCGTTCGATTTTACAATAACTAGATTTCACATGACGACGATCAAGTTGTCTGTACGATTCGTACGAAACATCGTTCACGAGGCGTTGATAAAGTTGCCTACACCATTCGCCTTAAATCTCACATATGTCGATAAAGTTGCCTACACCATTCGCCTTAAACTCACATATGTCGATAAAGTTGCCTACACTGTTCGCCGCAAATACACATCCAGAGATGTTAATTAAATTGCCTATGCGATTCGCCGCAAATACGCAACACCATATTACTTCATACATATAATAATTTCGTAAATCCTCCGATCTGTTTCCACATCGACCATAACACCTACGAAAAAAATACACCCCATGAAGGCTCCAAGTACAGGAACACCCTGTGAGAGAAAACATCGCCTCTACACATTTCTGTAAATGAACCCCACTCGACCAATTTTCACCTTCCTCTCGCATCGAATTTCGTTCCGTATTAGCGTCCGAGACTGGAAATATAATTGATGTACGAGCCGACGCACGGTCGTATTTCACTAGTGCGCTTTTTCGATTCTTTAAATGGCCATTAAAAACAACGAACTTCGCGAAAATACTACGCCAAATAAGTACCGAGTGGAAATCGATATAGCAATCCGCCAGCTTACGTACGACCAGAAATGGAACTAGCTATCGTGGGATTTAAAGCTTAAGATGCTTTTCTACGTAATATAAAATGGCCGAAGATTCGAAATTAATTGGAAAATTACGTCGAATAAGAGATGTGTACCTAATACAACTCTCGCCGCTGCCGCCATCTCCATCGTCGAACGTACCGCGAATAAATATAATTCTCGTTCTTCGTTTTTGTAAACGAGTATATCGAGCCTTTTTGGTCGAGTTGGACGGAGGGAGGGGGGTCAGGGGGAATTTCGCTTGTTCGTTTTTCCAATGATGTCAAGATTTTATGAAATTTCTGTAATTTCACCGACGAACCTAAACGCGAGATTTTCGTACAAATTTACTTTTATTTGAAGCCATGTTTCATCGATGGGCGCACAACTTACATAAATGTAATGCAATATTTACATACGATAAATTAAGAAATATTTGTGCTGAAATTTTCATAAATACCAAGGTAAAAAATGCATTTAATCATCTAGAACGCCACTGAAAAAATTATATTCAAAAATGATTCAATCAGTTAACGAAGAGTGCGCAACTTATGTGAAAAATTGATTATATGATGAATGAATATACGACATTTTACGAAAAATTTTTTCAAAAGATCAACTTAAGAAGTCAATTTACCCATCGAGTGTTATACTTATTGAAATTTACGCCAATTTTAAAACGAGTGCACAACTTACATCACTTAAATACACACCAGAGTCCACCTTTTGTTCTAATTCGTCGTTAGAAAGACCGATGTAACGACTCGTTTCGCCTCAAACACATCGACGACGAAAATCAACTCATATTGTAAAACGAGTGCACAACTTACAAACTGGAATTTTCAAATTGAAAAGAACTACAAACCTCATTATCCATTATCCCATGCAATATTTATGCTAGACGAGTTTTTTCACATTTTTGGTGTAAAATAGCTCCAAAATATCCAAAATTTATCACCTAGGGTGCACAACTTACTCCTTAAAATTTCATTCCATACGAAAAAATGCAACATATTCATTTCAGGCAAAAAAAATTAAAATAATTATCGATCTTTTACAGTCTCCATCGACCATTAACATACTTCACCAAATATCACATCTATAAAATCAATTCTTTCAAAAATCCGCACGCGACATCCCGCCACGTTTCATTTCCAACGCTTCTATCATAAATTCCTCTCATCTGCGATACATTACCACCTTGCCGCATCCTCCACCAGCAATTTCAAACAGATCACGTCTCGTTGGCCAAATTAAACCTCCAACACGCTTTTACGATTTCCAAAGAAACGTGAAAATTCTCGTTGACTCGTCAACTTTCTCGTATTAATTACCCTCACCTCTCCATATATTTCAACGTGTCAACTTCGAAACTTTCCTTCGACTGCTACCGAGTAAGAAAAAAACCTCGCACCGACGTAAAATCCAATATGCATGAAAATTTTCACAAATTATCTTTCGCAACTGAGGAAATTTCGCTCGTGAATTTTTCGCTTAAATATTCCTTCTTTTTTGGCGTGTAACGCGAAATAAATTCTTCCGAAGACAAAAACTTTAAAACGCGGTTACGGTTTTAAACCACGTCGAGACTGGAATTTACTTTTTCGCCGCGAATTTTTCCGACTTTCCGAAAAAAAAAGATTGAATAAATTTTCATTTTCGCGAGATTATTTTATTTTTCCGCCATTTCCATAAGATTTAATTAACAAATCCCGTATAAGAGAAGAAAGACCTGTCAACGTTTAATTAAATGATTAAAGGAAATACCTTTTGCGACGTCGAAAGTTGACTTGCCTTTTATTAAAACTCGCTGCTTAATTCTTATTAATACCTTCTAATTGAATAAAACGTTGAATCTCGGGTATCATTATACACGTTATCCTTATTATAGGCGCCGTTATCCTTCTCTTTCAATATAATTCCGCCGCCGAGCGTAGCCGATTCCTGCTCCTTGCTTAGATCCGGTTACGCGAGTAGTGTTCCGAGAACATGCTCGAGACGGCCGTCGACACGTCGTCGTACATTATACTTAGCCAAGTTCAACTTTGAAATTAAAATTAAAGAATAGATTCTTCGGCTGCGCGTACAGCAAGGCGGCTTTTCTCCGGAGAAAAATTTCAACGTTGGCTATTCTACGTGTATAAGCGTGGAATCCTCAAGGTATAATAAATTACCACCACCTGCTGCTCCGGCTCCCGCGTCCATTCTCCTTTGTACGCGTTACCGTTGCTAAGATTAATTAAACGCGATGAACTTCTACATCGAACGGATATCGTCGTGGAGATACCGAATCGAAATTCGACGCTTTTACGCTCCAGCGCTGATACCAAACAATAACAACAATCCGCAGGAAATCTCATTGGGTTATCACAATGACCACATGTACAAGCATTGTCATACTCTATCATCCACGACGATCATCATTCCCGGTCATCTGGCGATATCTCCGGTATTTCATGCACTTCACATTTGTATCCGTTGCTTAGTGACCGTAACGACTCGAAGGCCGGAATCTGCAGCATCGTGATGTCTCCAGAGTCACCAAGTACAACGCCAAAAAGCTTGTAAGTAGAAAATCGTTTCGACAAATCTTCCGAACAAACCCCATCGAATTACCCTCCACCGCACCAACCCTCTTACCTTTTTTACCTTCCCGATATGTTTTCCCACCACGTAGCACGTCTGCTCGTCGTCGTACAACGTATAATTAGAAAAGGCTAGCCACGAACATGATTAATGACGTCAACTGACCTAGCGCACCGTTCGAACGTTAACGAACGCTCGCGCTTAATCGTCGAACCACGCTAGTAAATCTGTTACACCGCGGAAAAATGGTACACGTCGGTTTTTCCCGTTTATCCGATTAATCATCGGGGTACGCGACAGTCTTTAAATCTACATTCGTCGGGTATAGACCCACACACACACGTGGAAAAAAAAGGTAAAACGGCGCCCACAAGCCCACACATCGTCGAAAGCAAAATCTCCGACTGTACGAAAATTTAAACAAGGCGCCCACGCGGTATTTCCCGATGTCCAATTTGGATGTTCGGTCTAATGCGAGATATCGCTTCGCGTGCTCCGGCGTATGCAAATATCGCGTTTGTTTTTCGCATGAAAATGGTTCTGCTTCGGGGCCATAATCACTCGTTCGTTCCCCCGGAGTTGAATAGTTCTTCGATACGCAGAAATCACAAGCCGAAACTTCTGAACAACGGTTAACCGTATATACGAACGCTTCAATTGATTCCTACAGAAAAGCGACGTTGCCAAATCATCTTCTAACAATTGAAATCCTCGTCGTTGTTTCTATTCGTTCCAAATCATACATTACACCAGCAATAATTGCCAATGATGCCAAACGTACGAAGAGTACTTTCAAGGTCACAGTGTAAATGCCAAATTATGCATTTTTCGGGGCAACGTTGCCAAATCAGTTATGAAAAATTATGAAACAATTCGATTTTAACGCATTTAAAATATACAAAGTTCATCGATGACCCGTGATACCTTGTTTTTCCCACAAAAGAGTATAACCACCACAGCGGTGTTGCCAAATATCCGTTAAGAAATGTAAAAAACAAATAATATGACATTACAGCGTTGCCAGATTTCCGTACTGCAGTGTTACTGTTTTAGATGCATTCATTCCAAACACAAGTTCACTTCCTCGCAATAGTTTTAAAATTACAGTAAATTTATCGCAGCGACATTGCCAAATATCCAAAAAAATATGTAGAATTGATTGCCATTACCTCAACTTCTTTCTTCGAAGTCAATTTGCACGCTTCACTTCACTGTTTGCGAATAAAAACAACCACTTGCGGCAAACACCGTATTTCAATAAGAACAACTAAAGCGACGTTGCCAATTCTAAGAAAATATACCATTTTTACCTCGAACAGCAACTTCAACGCTATTGTTCACTGTTATCTCCTCACTAATACCTCAATAATTTCCATCTACTCACATTTTTACACCTTACCTCTTCTTTTTGAATAAAATTCTCTTTTGATGGCGTTAAATCTGTATAAAGAACTGGTATTTTGGTAAAGAAGGCAAAAGCGACGCCGCCAATTCTGAGAAAAATAAGCCAAATGAAACGTGTTGACAAATATTTCCCTCAGAACATAACCTGGACGCCATTATCAGTGATTCCACATCCAAAATGGAACAGCGCTGCCAAATTTCAATCGCATATTTCAACTGGTGCGCCATTGCAACCATTTTTATACCTTAACAACCGAATATTCATCACCCCATCACCTTCGTTAAGCAATTTACTCCCAGTTCACTTCGCCTTCCTGATTCCAGCCAAACAAAACGACGTAACTGCCATCAAACACCTCCTGCCCGACTTCACAACATCGCTACCATCGAAGATAACAGATTCCAGACCACTCACACGACGAAACTCATCCTCCGAAGCGCCGAATCGACCACTCGGCAATATTTCTTCATCCTCCGCACCCCACGTGACAATTGGCTATTACGATAACAACCTCGTATCCGCGCCCGAATCTCGACGCCAACCCCATTACACGAATTATTCTCCCAAACGGGCAAACTAAAAGAGGGAACTGAAAAGGTGAAATACGCCAGAGAAAGACACCCTCGAGAACCATTTCAGCCGTGCGAAATCTGGACACCCAGAACGACCATATACGCCGTCTCTCATCATCAACCAGCGAACAAAGTACTGGTTACATCTCCATATGAAGTCCACTCATCCCCTGCTCCAGCAATCAATATAATAGCCCCGAATATCCCCGGAGTATAATTCAACGTCGAATCTCTCCCTTTTCCGCATTGACAACGAGACCACCCAGGCGTAAGAAAATCACCGCGTCGCGATGCGCTAAAAACAATAACGATAAAATCCCCCTTTCGAGGCCGCATTAAAAACCGGACAATTTACGTTAATTATGATTTATAGAGCGGAATAAAATTTCGCGCGAGTATCTCCCCCACCCCGACTCCAGGCACCGAAGATCCGATGCTGCAAACAGGGGAGAAAAATAACGCCGCCGAAGAGCCCTACCCCTCTGCTCCTTCGCAACCTCGCAGCTTAAAAAACCAACAACCAACTCGTGCGACGACACCGAACACCAGACTACCATGTACGCAACTTTAACCGGAACACGCACAACACACGCACCCGCAAATACTCGAAAAAAAAGGTGTATAAAGTGGCGAAGATTAACACAGGAAAGAAAAAGGGTTCGGTATTCATTAACATTCCACGGTGTAACCATGCCCCTCCGCTTGGCCCATCCATCCACCGTCCGTACAAACCGAACCAATCCCTACCAGCTTGAATTTAACGCTAAAAGAAACCCTTTCTTTACCACCATCCACCTCGACCCCTCAACCCCTCAACCAAAGATGTAACTTTTACCCAAAATTTCAACGACGACGACGTGATAGTTTTACCATCTCGATGTACTTTACCATCTTCCGCGCTCTGTCTGCCTTTCTACATCGTCTACCTCATCTTCCCTCTTCCTATTCCGCCCTCTACGCTCAGCGTTACTTCCACCAAATTCCATCGACCGAATTTTTTTACCGTTTCGTAAAATAACTCGTTTGTTCGTCCAGGCGAAACGCATCCGAAAAACAAAGCGATTCGTACCATTGATAATTTACCGCTGGAATTCCAAGACGTTCGCTCTGTTGTGTAGATTGCATGTTGCTCGCGCGCAAAATTCGTTACGTCGAGCTCGCTGTGCATAGAATTTGTAAACAATGAAGGGAACGTGCTGTCGTTCATCATAGGTGGCGCGTCGGACGTGAAAAAAAAACAGCCAAACCCAGAAGCCTTAGGGACTTAATTTCATCGAACGTAGCGCCAATTTTTTATTTCCTTCTTTTAACAGACAAATTACCCGACTGGAGAATTTATGCGATTCGAAAGATAAAACAAGCAAAAAACCAGTAGGTTTTCCGAATTCTCGAAAATCTCCCCCATTCTAGAATCTACAGGTGAAAAGCTAATCTTAGATATGGATGAAAATCCAATTCTGGAATCTATGGGTAAAACGTCGATTCTGGAACTTAAGGGTAATAACCAATTCTTGAATCTATGGGTACAAAACCAATTCTGGGATCTTCGTGTAAACCCCCTCATTCCAGAACTTACGGATAAAAAATGAATTCTAGAATCCCGGTAAGAAGTCAATTCTAGAACTTATGGGTAAAAGGTGAGTTCCAGAACTTACGGATGAAACATCCATTCTGGAACTTACGGGTAAGAAGCCAATTCTGGAATCTAAAAAAACCTCGTTCTAGAACTTACGGGTAATAAATCAATTCTGGAACCTGGGTAAGAAGCCAATTCTACAACATACGGGTAAAATGTCAATTCTGGAACCTTGAAGAGGGTACATTAAAAAGCCAATTTTACAGCATATTGGGTGCAAAACCAACTCCGAAACCTTTTCACCCTTAGGTTCTGGAATCAGCTCTTTATATCTACTCTGCTCAAACCCTAAATTCACTCACTGCAGATATTTCATCCGAATACCCCACATCAAACTCACTTTCAAACTTCTTCCCAAAACCGATTACCCAATTCAACCCGAACCACCCAGCACGCTCGATTTTCCACGAAACTTCCGACAGCGCTTCGAAAGATTCGACGACAAAATACTATTTAAAACGTCGTAACGAGCTGTGCCAATTGCGGTACACCTGATACGACAAGTACCACACCGAAAATCACCCAAGTGCTCCAATTAAGCCCCCTCCCTTCTCACCCTGGCCACGTAACGCTACATACTTTCAAAGATACCGTATCAAGTTGACCGTGTACATCGTCGTTGTACCACGTCTGCCAACGTAAATAGTACGTACAAGTACCAACAAAATAAAGCTCGAAAGTTTACCTCGCGTCGGATTCGAATTTAAACGAATACCGTTTGATCGGTTTCAGGATAAAGTTTAAAATTCAAACGAGGTCGTTGACCGATGGTTTTTTCCACTACGGTGAAGCATTCCGACGTACTTGACGCACATATAATGGCCCTCGTTATCCCGATCTTATGTATCTTTCGAATTATCCCCGACGAAATTCAACGTACCTTTAATTTCGTTGCTTCGTCTCGCAAAATGATGCTAAACAACTGATAAGAGAAAGCAAAAAAAGGTCGCAAAAACGGGAAACCTCGTCATTGGCCACCTCAAACATTTCTCGTGGGCTTATTTCCAGCACAGCCCTTTATGCAACCTCACCTCCAACCTCTTAATTACCCCATTCCATGATCAATCCACCATAACCACCTCACTTCACCTCCTCACTCCTTACCAATGACTCCAATCCATCTCACCTTCCATTTCCATCAACTCCGTCTTTCATATCCAACCTCATTTACTTTACTCAACTACAAATCACACTAACACCAGCTCCAAAACCATCCACCACGCAAACTACATCGCATTCGTTAATTAAATCAACAAAAGGCACCTTCTCGAAACACGCGAAGAAAAAACGCAGAAAAAATTCCGAAATACGCCACCGGCGGGCAACTCTCTCGCATCTTTTAAAAGTAGGCGTACCTGGCGAAAGTATTAAAAGCGTTTTATTAAGCGTTCTATTGAAAATTTTCGCATTTCCAGCGCAAAACTTACACCGAAGTTCTTTCGTCGAGAGAAGATATTAAATTAGAAAAGTAGCGACTTTCGACGTTCAATGCCATAATTAGCGTCCTGCTGGTAATGAAGTTACACAATGCCATATACTCCAATATATATATATACACACTAAACGACGTATAATTTTAATACAAAATTGCCCCCTCTTCGTTCGCCTCCCCCGTCGTTGCGACGCAGCAACGACAACCATCCCTTGAAAAAAAAAAACGCTACGTCGACGTAGCCGACGACGCCACTCGGCGAATCGTCGCCTTCGGCTTGATGGCTTTTTCGTGCTTTTTAGGTAATTTTTTACCATCATCGCGCCCAAATGCTCGACGTAATTTGCCTATCTCGTAAAGGCAATTTATTCGGTAGTTTTTAGCGAACGAACTACGCCAAGGCGGACTTTGATTTCCCTTATGAACTCTCTTCGAATTTATTTCGTTATTTTAGCTAACTCTGTTTTTATTTGTAAACGAGCATAATTCGTGATCTTTGTGAACCACGCTTCTTTCCTTTTCCAAAAAATTTCCCGATATCGAATTTCGTGAACAATATTATCCAATCTCATTGAAGTGGGGAAAAAATATATCGATGTAAAAACTTCCCAGCGCAAGCCGGGTTTTTCAAGAATGTAGCACTACAATACCACCACAAAGAACCATTTTTCTAATTCTTCTACATGGGGTAAGATTGAAAACCGCTAAAAAAGACCCGAAAATCATGCTTTTTAGGACTAAAAAAAGGGATGGGGAGGTGAAAGATTGATATCCCTCAAAAGGCACTATTCGGGCATTCACTACATGTACATGCCAATGCACGACCTCCTAGGTCAGTGGGGGGAGGGTGTTGCAGCCATGACACAAAATTAAAAACTATTAAAAATGACCCAAAATCATGTTTTTCAAGGCTAAAAATGGGTGGGGATGACGTGAGAAGTTGAAACCTTCAAAAGCATTATTTGGGCACCCATTACATGTACATGCCAAAGCACGACTTCACAGGTCAATTGGGGAGGGGGGGGTTGCAGCTATAACACAACATTTTTCAAGGTCAAATAATGGAGGCCTCCCCTCCTAAATGGTTTAGCACGCTGATTTTTGGGTATGATGTACATATTTTGATGCTCTTTCGATTGGTTCGTGATTTACCCGTTTTTGCTTTTTTCACCCCTCCTCCCACTCTTTTGAAAAAAGTGACTTATCCAAATTTTGATCAAAGATCATCCCCACTCTGGTCATCCAGTGGATTCACCAAAAAAACCCTATTACTCGAATTTGAACTCTTTATGTTGAAACCGACCCGAATAAAACGCCAAAAACAAATTATAATATATAAAAATAATTATAGATGTATGTACATACATATAATATACAAATATCTATAATTATTTTATAAACTGACATGGATAACAATGGTCAAAATGGACTCCTTTGGTCCTAAAGCAAACTTCAAGCATGGTCTCCTCTCCAACTCCCACCAACTGGTACAACGTAATAGCCTTGATTTTTATTTTTTTTTAGAATGGCTAAAAATACTAATATTGTTTTTTTTAATATAAATCCTCGCGAAAAGATAAGACAGCACCGATCGTTTTTGCATATTTCTTGGAACCATCAACGAATTTTTCACTTTTCTTTTTTTTTCAACCCCCCTCTCCCCCAAGACAAACACTCCGCATAATCCACCAAAGTAATATAACAATAAAAAGGCAAAATAACTTACAGACGACGTTCATATGCGAAGACACAACTTGCGTATGAAATGACGGCGCGTCTGCCGACACCTCGCATCTGTATTTACCGGCTAAATCCTTCTGTACGTCTCTTAAAACTACCTCGTTTGATCCCGATTGGCTAACCTGAAACAGAACGATATTATCAAAAGTTAACCTTCACCTATGACCTTTGAAATACCCCAAATACACCACCCTACCTCCTTCATTCTCTTCATTTGTCCTCTTAGCAAACTCGTATAACTTTCGGAGCCGATGTAAAAGCAAGAACAAACCCATTCGACCGTTTTTTTGTCGCCGTTGTCGCCATTATTCAGACCCATCTACTCGCCCTTCGTCTTGCTACTCCCGAAAAAAAAAGCCTCCATACGCCGATCTACACCGACGAAAAAATCGATACGACGAAATATATTACTTCATCCTTTCGTTAGACCGTATAAACCGATACTCGACACACCAGCACATGTCTATTTGAACCCAGCAACCATCGCTATTTCAAAGAGACCCCGTACACATTCGAAGGCCATTTTCAGCCGACCTCCCCGGAGAGACATTAAACTACCTCGTGAATGGCGCGTAACATGATATATCGCCGTTTATACTAGGTCAGTTAACGTATATCTCATCCTCGCCGAGCACATTCTTCTTCGGCGTATCTTCTTCGCAACTGATAACACATCTCTAGAGATACGTGTACCTTTTCGCCATCGACCTACCCCTTTCCTTTTCTCTTCCATTTATCGACACAATGGCACCGATCATCTACACCGTATCGAATACCATCTTCGGCGATTACGATAATTCGCATTTCGTACCTTTCTTTTTGCCTTTGCACAAAACCTCTCTTTGAGCTCCCTCGCCTCCTGTTGGGCCTCGTTTTTACAACGCCTTTGTACCGGAATTCCGTATTAGAGGCGCCTATATACGCATAATACTCCCAACACCTCTTGTATTTTCCGCGAACAATACGTATTATTTATCGGCCCCTTTGCGTGATTTATTAAACGAAAACTTTCCAATTTTCTTCTCATACACGTTGAAAAATTCTCGCGTCGTTTCGAGCCAAAATTCGCCTCGGACGCGGCCACCACGCCACAACTCCAACGCCTTCGGTCTCCATATATTATCCGCGATCCGCGCCCCAGCCACTGGCCACTTCGACGTATTATCGAAAAGCGATTGTTTAGCAACGCCTTCATAAATCCTGTTATTTCGCCCTTTCGCTTTTTTCTCCCCGTTTCGTTGCCCGTTCACCCCGCGTGCCCTCTTCATTCGGCCAAATAAACCGCGCCGTTACAGCTCGACTCGTATATAAAAAATCGCAACAACTTATGTACACATAGTACATTACGTTTATGTCGTACACACAACCGACGACCCTTCGTGCAATTTTCTTTCACGCTTCCTCCATCCGCGTTCATCGGGTGCCATATCGTTCGAGAAAATTCGCCTTCCTCGTTCGAGGGTCGACAAACCCGAACCTGAATCATCTACCAGCGCTTTACTTTCACGAGCAATTATTGCGCTAATAAATTACTTCGTCTTTGGGTACCCGCCCTCCACCCTTTGGCGCTCCGCCGAAATACTTCGTGTAAAAGGCAGGTGTTCCGCAGAGAAAGCACATCGTGTATCGTTTCGCTTTTACACGAACTACGTTGCCTGTTTCGGATACCGAACGCAGAAAAAAGAGTACTTTTTAATTATTAAACGTAATCTTATTAAACGCTTTTCTCTTGTTCGTTATTCTTAACGGTTTTAGTCGAATTTTGCCCCCGGAGTCATTAATCTATTGCGACTCGGTTTTCCGTTGAGGCAAAAAATCTACCATAATTGTTTAGCAATCTGGCAGGCATACGAGGTGATTCGACATCAATTTGGAGCCTTCAAATGAGTAATTAGGCCACTGTAGTAACATGTACGTTATAACAGTTGCAGCTTGGAAACACTGCAGGAGCAGAAAATGCCTCGCTGAGGGAATTTCAGCCCAAAAATAGACTATCACATGGAGAAAGACGAAAGAGGTCCAAATTCCAAACCAAAAAACATCAAGAAATCCATAGAACTCAACCTCGACAAATTCCTCGAACACGAAATCATCGCTCTTTCATACACCGCTCCCTACTACCTCCCAAATACACCCACACCTCTCAAACCACACGCACCACTACACCAAATCACACATCCTTTTTCCGTCACGTTTATCAAAACGACGCTTCGCCGACAAATCCGTCCAATTACGTAAACAAAGACACAAACACTGCGGCGCAACGCGCCCGGCGCCGCCACCGACGACGGTGTCTATCAACGTCGAAATAATTCCGCGACGTCTCCCGCCGCCTTTATCCTTTTAACACGCTGCGGACCAGATTCGTCTCATTAAGCTTGCTCGCGCGCTTGTACGACCGCACAACGTTCGTGTAACAAATCCCATCAGATCAACGTAGCGTGACAACATCGACGTTGCATGAAACGCGTCTCTCGCACCAGCCAACAACCCGGCCGAGACATCGACCACAAAACCCTCCATACGGCTATATACACTTTTGGCGTAGTACGCCGCGAATACTACGGCGACGCTATAATAACCCATAAATACTCTTCAACTACATGCTGCAGAGAACTTACATCGACGTTAACTCCGGGTAATGGGAACACCCTGGTATGAGGTAATTCTTTCGGTACGTAGCGAAAAAACTCCTGCCTTCCTTTGTACCATTTCACAGTGTATAGCGATTCGCCTTCTAGGTCGTAACGGCATCGCATTTTCACCATATTTCCCGGCGTCACGGCGATCGGTACATCGATGGCCACATCTTTCAGGCATTCGCATATCGGATAATCTGCAATTAAATGTTATACATTAGGATTTTACAACAAGTCGTAATACAAACTGTTGAAAATATTGCTGGAATAGCTAAGAGTTGACTAAAAAATTTTTTAAACTACACAAGACTGTCAAAATGTCCTTAAAATAGTCCAAAATCGATAAAAATTGACTCAAACATGCTTAAAATTGCATAAAAATGTTGAAAAGTTGTTAAAATAGTTAAGAATGCATCAAAATTACTTTAAAATCACTTAAAATTGCTTATGCACACTCGAGATGTTGTCAAAATAGCTTAGAATTGGTCAAAATTTGTACAAAATTAATTAAGATTCCAAAAAATTGTCAAAATGTTGTTAGAATAGTTTAAAATCGATCAAAAATTGTTTAAAATGGCTAAAGATTGCATAACAACAGTTGAAATGTTGTCAAAATAGCTTAAAATTGATAAAAATTTGTTTAAAATGGCTTGAAATTGCATAAAACCGCTAAAATGTTGTTAAAATAGTCGAGAATCGATCAAAATTCGTTTAAAATTGCACAAAACTGAGCTAATGTGGATAAAATTGATGACACTTGAACCATTTTAAACAAATTTTGATCAATTTTTTATTACTTTAACAACATTTTAACAGTTTTTACGCGATTTTAAGTAGTTTTAAATCAATTTTAATCATTTTTTTACTATTTTAACAACATTTTAACAGTTTTTATGTAATTTTAAGTAATTTTAAATCAATTTTGACCAATTTTTTGTTACTTTAACAACATTTTAACTGTTTTTACGCGATTTCAAGTAATTTTAAATCAATTTTAATCAATTTTTTACTATTTTAACAACATTTTAACAGTTTTTATGCGATTTTAAGTAATTTTAAATCAATTTTGACCAATTTTTTACTATTTTAACAGTTTTTATGCAATTTTAAACGAGTTTTCATCAATTTCAAGCTATTTTGACAACATTTTAATTGTTTTTATGCGATTTTAAGTAGTTTTAAATCAATTTTAATCATTTTTTTACTATTTTAACAACATTTTAACAGTTTTTAGGTAATTTTAAGTAATTTTAAATCAATTTTGACAAATTTTTTGTTACTTTAACAACATTTTAATTGTTTTTATGCGATTTTAAGTAGTTTTAAATCAATTTTAATCATTTTTTTATTATTTTAACAACATTTTAACAGTTTTTATGTAATTTTAAGTAATTTTAAATCAATTTTGACCAATTCTTTGTTACTTTAACAACATTTTAACAGTTTTTACGCGATTTTAAGTAATTTTAAATCAATTATGACCAATTTATTACTATTTTAACAGTTTTTATGCAATTTTAAACGAGTTTTCATCAATTTCAAGCTATTTTGACAACATTTTAATTGTTTTTTGCAATTTTAAGTAATTTTAAACCAATTTTTCTCAATTTTAACCACTTTAAGTACATTTTGACATTTTTTTTGCAATTTTAAGCAATTTGGAATAAATTTTGACCGATTCTAAGCTAATTTGACAACATCTTGACTGTCTTTTTTTGCAATTTTAGGAGATTTTGAACTAATTTTGATAGGTTTATAATTGTTCTAATAACACTTCAGCAGTTTTTATGCAATTTTAAGCGGATTGAAACAAATTTTAGTCAATTCTTGTAAATTTTAACTACATAACGACAGGTTTTATGCAATTTTATGCGGATCGAAACAAATTTTGATTGATTCTAAGCTGTTTCGACGACATCTTGAGTGTTTTTCTGCGATTTTAAGTGATTTTAAACTAATTTTGAAATGTTCTTGACTGTTTTAACAACATTTTAACAGTTTCTATGCGGTTTTAAGGAATTTTAAACCAATTTTAGTCAATTTTTGACTATTTAAACTTTATTACGAGTTTTTATGCAATTTTAAACGGATTGAAACAAATTTTGACCGATTTCTAAGGTATTTTGACACCATTTCAAAAATTTCAATGCAATCTTGAGCTATTTTAAACAATTTTTGATCGATTTTGAGCTATTTTAACAACTTTCAACTGTTTTTATGCGATTTTAAGAGATTTTAAACAAATCTTGATAAATTATAAACTAATTTAACAATTTTGACAATTTTTCGCAGTTTTGGGTAAATTTTAAACAATCATATTTTAATGTAAACGAAATTTTAAGGATAGAATATTATTTGAGCGATGTTTTGGAGAAATAATAAATCGTTATGCATTATCTGGGGTTGAGGTATGGATGAGCATCGAAAAGCGTTCGAGGATAGCAAAAAGTGACCGGTCCAGAGGTGCAAAAACTCGCAACACGACCCTGCCAGTAACACACCAGTCTTTTCGATTTTCCCACATGCTACAATTCTTGCACCGCCACGACGCGACGATAAATTCGAATTAATACACGCGTCTCCTTCCACCTACGTGTCACCTACACGAGCACGAGTTCGAATAATCATCTCGTCAACGCTGTAAAAAAGCCACATCGCGCCAGACATCTCGCTTCGTTCTTCGACTCGTCTCCACGCAGCTTTCACTTTTCCACCGACCTCGAGTACGTATACATTACAAAAAAGCGAATTAATCTCAAGTAGCGTTCTGTGCAACATCCTCATTTGCCTTTTGATATCGTCGTCTCGACGCCGCGACTTTCCGCGTGAAAACTTCCACCGAGCTAGATACCGTTTTAATTCCTTTTTTATTATTTCTCCGCCGTAAAAAAAGTATTAAAGCGATACTCGAGCGAATATAATCGTTTTTAATATTTTACCCTTTTTAGTACGTATTCTTTTTTTCTCTTGTACATCTTTTGTCATCCTCAGAGATACGTAACTTACGCAGACATCAATGAGATTCTGCTTTTCATCGAGGTACTCGTCTTAGCTATGCTTTCTCATCTCGTCTTCTTCTCCCTACCTTCTTCTCTACTCTTTTATTCAGCCGAACCAGCCCATACCTTATCGTCGTAATAACGGCGAATTACCAATCAATTGCGAAATCGACAATTGAAGCATTACCGAGTGATTTGTTTACTTTATATTTCCACCGCCCCTTGCCGCTGGGTCCACACGTCTAAAACCCCCTACGTCATCGAGCCGCGCCACCAGGCGTTTTATTTTCTCCGAACAACTCGCTATAATCGAAAAATAACATCGTTATTTGACGCACCCCCGCGAACACATCGACCACCTCCTTCGCACGTGTCACCCTCATCAACGTTCTCTTCATAATATTCTCATTTCTTCGTACTCGCTTTTTTCTCGTTACAGCGAAGAAAAAAAAACGCATGCCAAACATCGCCGCTCGATTATGCGGCTAAATATTTCCGCGGCATCGCGACGCAGAAGACCCCTCAAAAACAAGAACGTCTCCGTCGAACAAGACAAATTCGAAAATATTTTAATGACTGCGCCTTTTCGGGCGACGCGAAACACGATAACGACCATATTTTCTCGTTCCCACTTTCGTCCCCTTTTCCCTCCGGCAGCATCTCGCAACCACCTCGACTCTTTTCCCAACCTTCGTTTAATTTTTTTCGCGCACTAGTCTCGACGACGACAAAGGCCGCCGTATCGACGCGACCGAGACGGCATCGGCGAAAAAATAACGTCGCGCAAAAAAACTACATTTCAACTCAATTACGCGACGTTTGTGTACGATGGAGTAGAAAAATTTGGTTTTTAACGAAGCTAATTTCGTAATAACGTTCTCTCTACTTTCGCATTCGCGTGTAACTCTTCGTGTTTTTTTCCCGATCTCCTTCTCGACCCTTACTCGTCCTCGTGCTTCCGCAGCCTATCGCCATGTACAGCTCACGAGTTCGCGTATATTAATGTCACCCTTCTTGCCGCCCTCCCCCTCAAAAGACGATACCGTTGTATACGCTACACAACCTCGACGAAGCGGTTTTCCTTTTTAGGGGTTTCCTCTTTTTTTCCCCCACGAATTTCGTCCAACCAGCGAAGTATTACTTTGCGAAAAAAAAAGAGAAAATGAGGGAAGAAATTCCCCATTAATGCTTACGTGCCTAGATTGCTGCAGCGAATGTCACCGTTGCTGCGCGCGTTTTTCCGCATAATTTGTTAAGCGTTACATTAGGGATTTTACGTCGAATAAGTTCCCCTCCCTTTTTTTTTCATCTCTGTGTCTCTTCCTTCTTTGGCGATACTCTTTTTTTCACTATGATCTTCTTTTCGTGTGTCTCGTTCGATTTTTCTTTTCCTTTTTTCGCGTTTACGCTCGTTTATTTTTTTTTATTATTTTTTCTTTTTGTGAAGATCTCCGCATGCACATCTCTTCCCCTTGGCCTCCACTTCACTACGAGTTTTTACAAATTCGGAGTACGGTATCGTTACGAAAATTTCTCGATATTTATGCTCACATGTAACGTGGATTTTGTGTTTATCTCGATAAAAAACGAAAATAAATAATGCCAAAGGATTTTACTTATTTCACGGATCATCTTAATACGAAAATCAAAAGACGAAACTATAATCGCATTGAAATCAAATCATCGAGTTCACAGAAAAATGACCTATTTCATGGAAGCTGAGTAGTCCTTGAAAAGACATCACGTCAAATCATATCGTTCGAATTACTCCTTTCTTTACTTTCCACACCCTTTTTCTTTGTCTTTCAAGAAACTTCTCCAGAAATTAAGTCAATTTTTCCACCTTCTCAATTTATTTTTTCATTTTGCTCGGAAAATTAAAAAAAAAACGTCAGCATAAACCACACGAATACGAGAAGGTAATTCTACTAAGAATCCATTTTCAAGGTCATTTTAGTCATCTCTTGGGGAAAATCATCACAATAATCGTCGCTAAATTCGCGATTTCTTTTTAAAAACGCCTTTCCTTGATATTTTTTCAGATTTTCCAAAAAAATTGTGACAAAATCACAAACGAAAAATTTTCCAAAACATCCGAGCTTCCTAACAAATGAAAAAATTACTCAGAAAACAATCACATCTTTACAATCTTCACTTGACAAGTAAACGTTACGTCATGAAAAATGATTCATTCCGAAAATTCGAATATCCAAACGACAGGAAATCATCGACGCGACGTATCCAACGACGAATTGTTGAAAACCCAGATAACCGAAAGAAACGACGAAAAAATTGCCTACCGAGTTAATAACAATAAAAGACGATTGAAATTTTCCGAAAAATTGCGTCGTCGATGAAAGCGACGCAACGAGATACGAAATGCCTTTAATTTCCATTTCTCGCTCGCTTTCCCATCACAACCACGAACGAAATCCCACATCACTTCGTTAAGAAGTTCGAATCGACGATAAAATCTTTGCTTTCTTCTGAAAAAAATTGCGTACTTTGAATAAAATTCGCATGGATGGTCCTGTACGGCATTTATCCCCTCCTCTCTCCTCGCCCTACCTTCAAAAAAGTACATAATTCCTAAAAGTCAAATAAATCATTTTCAACGAAACCAAATCGAGCGAGTATGAATGAATAAGAGAGCAAAAAAAAACAAAATATTACTTTCTCTTTCTTGTTTTTTTTCTTTCGGTGAAATCGATAATTTAAAATATTTTAGGCGAAAAAAATATTAAAAATATTTTCTAAATTCGTCTGCAAAAATAATCTTTTATTAATATTTATGGCAAAAAAAAACATGTATTTAGGTTGATAAAACAACGAAAAAAAAAAAGCCGTAACCGAATAAGCAGGCAAGCGGGCCAATTCGGCCTTTTTGTTCAAAAAAATTGAATATGAGGTGGTACTGTTGAAATACGTTCATGACCAAAATTTCGGACTCTTACCCCCACCCCTTTTTGAGAAAAAAATTCATAATTGAAAAATAGGTAGGAATTTTTTTCTCAAAGACGGTAAGAGGGGGATGTTGAAACTTTGGTACATGGTAGACCTTTATGAATGGCCTATGCACAAAAATCGACCACCTCCCATCATAATCTTAACCCCACCAAAATACGTTTCTTATTTTTTTTTTATTTATCTAAGGCCTCGCTAAGTGAACATTTTGAAATTTCAGTGGTACGTGCCCTTTTAACCCCCAAATGATATAAATATTTTTTCTAAATTTTCACCGGAATTGAAGGAATTTTCGATGTTTTGTGGTTTATACGATTCGGCGAAATTTATGAAATCGAAGAAACAGTTTTATGTCCCGTTACACGTGTCAAAGGTGTATTTGGGGTATACGAGTAATACGATATTTTCCACTTGTATTCAATTTTTTTAAACAAAATGCCCGAATTGGCTTGCTTGCCTGCTTATGGCCTTTCCACGAACTTTCTAAAAATCCATTTTCCCTTACAAGATCACTTTCTCAAGAGACCGGCTCAGATTTGAGTGGAAGTTGAATAATTGAAAAGAGCATGTCAAAAACCCCTCAAAAACAAACTTTTAGCTGCCCAAATTCACTTTGAGATTTTTGGCGAATTTTTGAAAATTGATAATTAAGGAATTTCCATCAAAACTAATGTAGATTAAAATCGACTTAATTTAAAAAACGATTTGAAAATTGTGCAAAATATACTATTTCTCCCCTGATTCAGACCCGCTGAATTCAAATTTCGCACTGTCGAACCGTTCTGGAGCCTCTAGCAGGATTTTCATTTTTTAGAGATACCACATATAGACTTGGCAATGCGAAATTCGGATTCCACGGGTCCAAATTACGATGGATAATCATTTTACGTAATTTTCAAGCACTTGTTCAGATTGACTCGTTTCTTTTTAAATCAGCCTTATTTTTAATTAAAATTCTGCAATTTTTAATTCTACAAAATTCGTCGATCGAAAATCAAAAAATGAACTAGGACAGTTAAAATTTTAGTTGTGGTTTTTTGACACATATAACACTGAAACCATTCGATCGAATTATTCAACGTTCAAAGGTAGCGAAATGTAAATTTCCAATATTTCGTTTCCAAGGTGAAGAAGGATCGAGGGTAATTTAAATCTCGAGGATTATCCATTTCGTTGGCGTTACATCTAAGCTCGAGCGTTTAGATTAGCACGTACTACGTATAAGTGGTTTTCCGAGGGTGTATTTTTTTCACGTGTTCGAACACGTATTCTCGCAGACACAGATAGCACGAGCGGCGGCGACGAACACGTGAATTATAGGATTTTTTGCTGATATCGTATACGGGACAAATGAGAAAGAACGTTCTTCGGGGGCGCGCGGTATTCGAAGCATAGAACGCCATTAGGACGGCGGTTAATTTCGTACACGTTATCAGATTAATCGCTTAATTAAGTTTTAACTCGGCGGCGTCGCTGCGTAATCGCGCCCGAACGTGTTCGCGCGACTTCGCCCAGCAACGACGTCGAGGAGATCTTCGGAAAGCACGGTATCGCGTATAAAAACGACGATGAATGAAAATAAAACGAAATAATACCGTTTCGAAATGCGGAACGAGAGTAAAAAGGTAGTCGTTTAGATTACCATTAAAAGGAGCAAGATGCAGCGTAGCGTCGCGTATACGGAAACGATACCGTGAGATGGTAGCGGCGACGAAGAGACGAGACTCGCGGAAGAGTCGGCGTGTTGACTTATTACAAGCAATCTAGCGTCGCTCGAGTATGTGACATTGTGTAGCGCTGACGAACAACGCGAGGATACGGTGCGATCTCGCGCGAAGCTTTATCGCGAGGTTTTATTACCGCTTTTTTTCTCTCATTCCCGATGCGTCGTCGTGTACTGTATTTTGTCTTCGCCAGCGTCGTTTCTGTTGCCGGAGACTGAGACGCGGCCGGAGGTACAAGGAAATGGCGATGTAAGAAGGATATTTGTTACGTTGGCAGATAACGACCATCAAACGATGCTATCTCATTTCCGAAATACGACGAGATATCCGTCCGTGTTCGGTATGCGTCGAGTCGTGTGTTATATTGCCACGGCGAAATGACATCGAAATGAGGCTGACGTGGTTTTTGATGTATTCGGAAGATGAAACGTGTAAAAAAAAAGGTTTTTTTCTCGGTGACCTTTTTATTGTCGCAGAGGAGATGCCGAAGGATTGCGAAATTGGAATACGAACGAGGTTGTGTGTGCTGTGACGAAGGATGGAAGGCTGAACGAAAAACGAATTTTAAAGGCGGATTCGTTTTGATGTAGGCGAATTTCGAAAAAATTGAGGAAAGTGAAAGGAGGTTACCTGGCATTGTGGTTTTTACAAAAAAGTGTCTTAGAGGATCCCCCCACCACTGTATTATGTTTACCTGCCTATAGCCTCTGCTCCTTTTACTTCTCTACAATTTTTTTTTTACTGATCTTTACCTCAGGTAAAACCTTTGTCCAAAAAAGTCACCCATCTCAATAGAGACAAAAGTTTCAGAAAATAGAAGATAGCAAATTATTGAATATAACCTTTTTTTTCATATTACTTCAAGTTTTCAAGATATCGTGAAAAAACCTCATTGGGGGGGGGGGACTAAAAACCGCCATAAAAGAAGCTCTAATAAGCTTTTCAAAACACATTTTGTCGTATAAATCACAATGTCAAATTTTAAATCACCTAAATTCGTACTTTCGTTTTTTGGAGATTTTGAAAAAAATCAAAAATCTCGCGGTTTTTGCGCGGGGGGAGGAAAAGAAGATTAAAATTAGGTGAAATTTTTATTACAAAAGCCAATAATAAAATTCAAGATCTAATTTCCTCTACAATATCGTATTTTCAATGAAAATCAGGAATTTACCAAAAATTCGTTAAAAATTAGAAGATAACAAACACAAATTTTGTTCGAATTTAGGAGGTTTTAACGGGGGTGGAGGGGGTGGAAGACGATGAAGAGTTAAATTAAGCGAAATTTCAATTACGAGCCAATGATAAATTTCAAGGTTCAATGTGCGGCTCAATATCGTATTTTCAAAGAAAATCAAAATTTTCAAATTTTCAAAAATTCGTTAAAAATTGAAAAATAATTGAACGACAAAAATAGCCAAAAACTTTCAAAACGAATCAACAAAAATTAATTTTTTCAATTACAGACTTCATGTTTTATTTTTCTTGAAAATTTTCATCCCCTACATAAAACTTAAAAATTATCTATTTCCACAAAAATACTCTCAAAAATTATCAAAATTGGTAATTAAAACGGAATTTCGCGTGTTTTCCATTATCTCGTGTCATCACCCAATTCCAAGCTTTTTCCGTCATTTCACGATTTCCGAAACATAAATAAATCCTCCACGAGAAAACTACACGAGTAAAAACGACTAAGCAATTCGTACAATTACCCTCCCCTCCTCCCCCCCCCCACTGCTCATTAAACCTACCAAACACGCGAACACCGCGGTAAATACCATCTTACACAAAAACACCCTCGCGAAATCCCCATCTCGTCGAGTAAATCGTCAATGCCGACATTTCATTTAATTAAAAATACGCAACCCTTCTCGCGACGATACCGCAGCCTTTCTAATTCGTAACAAAACACACACAAAAAAAACACGCCAAAAAACTCCACGCTAAAAGTATCATTGATTAATTAGCGAAATAAAAGAACCACTCGTTCATTCCACGTTGCCGGGCAAATTTCTCCCCTTTTTTATTTCTCAATTCATCAGAGCGCAGACAAGCTGAGTCGTAATTTTCGATTGTACACCGAGATGATTGATTTTGTTTAATGTTAATAATTAAACGATGAATAAAAATCTACAAGAATCGTTAACGAAACGAGAAAAAGCAAGAAGCGAAACAAAATTTCTTCTGTTCATTAAATGATAATAACGACGGGGGAAGAAACCTTCGTAAACATTCGTCGAAAAATAACGAGGATTTCAATTAATACGCTATTTACTTCGATTCAAAAAACCCAAATCTTTTCAATTTATTCCACGAGAAAAATTAAATTAAAAAAATAACACATTAACGTTAAGTGCAACGCGTCGCTACCGCATTTCTACGTCTATCATGTTACATCCCCCTTTTCTACATTTTTTCAAATATAAATTAGTTACACTTCGGATAACGCGGATGATAAAATATTTTCAAACTCACCGAATTCGTCTTCCGAGTGATTGTCAACTTCGTTTTTACATTCTTTTTATTTATTACGAGTTTAAAAAAAATAACGACACTACATTTTGAAAACTTCATAAAAGAGTTCCAATGTGAACGCGAAAATATAAGGAATCGAAATCGCATCTTAGCTTCATACGACGATATGTGAAATTGTGAACTACGCATCACGATGAACGAAACGAAAATATTCGATAACGAAATAATAACTCGAATTAGGCAGGTTACATAATCAACAAGAGAAAAAATCGACGTTGAGCGCTAACACAATGATCATTGTTCGAAATGCTGCGCGCCAACTTGAAAACCCCAACACAAATATCATTGTGATTTCTCGAGCTAGAAATTAGCAATGATTCGAGAAGACATATTTACATATACAGTACGTATGTACTATGTATTTTGTACGAATTTTTCAATCAACGGGCGTGCGAAATGCGTATTTATTTGTGTGCGTGTAATTCGTATCTCATTGCCAGAAATATGTATATGAACGACCAAAAATCAGCAAAACAGATCTACGCAAAAAAAGTTTTATAGCTTCACGAAAATATTTTCCTGAAATATTTTCATAATTTTTAATTATTTACAAAATTATAATTTGGAAGAATCGTTTTACTCAATTTTTTCACAATTGACGTTTTTAATTAGAAAATCACTGCATCAATGACCAATTGTCCTAAGGAATATTACATACTCGTATTAAATTTTGGAGGGTAAGATGAAGGGAGGAGGAGGAACTAGGATCAAATTGTATAATATGATACATCAAGATGAATGAAAAAGAATTTTAGAACCTATTTTCAGCTTTTGGTCACCCCTGGCCTCAATTATAAGGGAGGCATGAGTCCCACAAAATTGGCTTCAGCTTCAGTATCTATTTTGACGAATTTTCACCGAATGGCTTGAAATTTCGATCATAGGAAGGGGTTGCCTAACAAAATAACGTGTATTTTTCCAAATTTTTTCAATCACTTTAATCTCCTTGAAACTCGTTTCAAAATTTTCAAACAAGCCCCCCCCCCACCTCAAAAAAAAAATAAGAGTTGACGTTACAAAAAATATTATTTCGAGTATCGATGTAATATGTATGCACAATAACCCAAAAATTTGGATCTTTGGGGCTTGGGCCGTGAGCACATACCTAACCCACCTCCCCAATTAAAACTCATTTTTAGAGGCCGTTTTTAGCGCCAAATCAAAAAATATTTATTTTCTTCCTTGAAATATTTTTTAATATCTTTGAAAAATTAGCAAGAAGAAAAAAATTCATATACAATGTACCAAAAAAATCGATAATCTTCGCGTAAAAAATTATTAAAAAATTGCAAGCGAATGCCCGTCAATTCAATACCGGGTCACTGTGTTCTAGCGGAAGATGTACGCATACGCGCCACAATCGCATAAGTCGAAAAAAGAACTTCATGCAATACCAAACAAAGGAACCTTTTTAGGTGACTGGGTCGAATTTGAGTGGGAGTTGGATTTTTGGAAAGACCATGAAAAAAAAAAACAAAACCAACATTTTACCTGCTCAAGTTCACTTTTAGATTTTTGGTGAATTTTTGAAAATTAAAAAATAGGGAATTTCCATTAAAAATAAGGCAGTTAAAAAAAATAATTTGAAAAAATACTTGAAAATTGCACAAATATATTTTCCCGCTAATTCGAACCCGCCGAATCAAAATTTCGCAATTTCAATTCGTTCTGGAGCCTCCAGCGCGATTTTCATTTTCTCCAGAAATTTCAAAACGCATCAGAAACCCTCCACGTGAGATAAGGCTGCTAAAAATTTGGTTGCCACCTGTTCTCAACTCTTTCAATCAAATTAACCACATTTCTGGAAAATTCCAGCCGGCCCGAGAGTGATTTTCTTGGTCAGCTTTGAAAAGCTTGATCCGCGAAATTACTCTCAAGACCTTTCGAAGTTTTTACAGGGAATTTGACGGATTTCAATTTTGAATTGAAATATTTTCTCAATTAAACCAGTTCTCTCGAAGATATCAGCGAAAAATAAACGAGAATGGGCCAAAATTCACAAAAAAGTGGGCCAACAAATGTGACATCCTACACGTACGAGTAGTTTTTCGACATGATAAATCTTTCGCTTAATTGACAGTTCTCCTCGGTTGTCGCGTTAATTCACGAATACAGGCGTTCTATTATTTCACGAATTAAATTAACATGTCATAATGGTGGGGCGATTTTTACGCGGCGACGTCACAGGTTGGTTAAAGAGCCTGCGTGGAAAAGGGGTAGAAAACCCGTCGAGGTGACCCGTTCGCGTGAAATTTGTATATGTACGAGCATACAGGGTTTGGGAGCGGGGCAACGCGGGAGGTAATTTTATTAGAGTCGTTTCGACGAACGCAAAACGAAAACCAGGGGTGTGGGTGGCTACAGGCGATACGGCCGTATGTTGTATGCGTGCGTACCGGATTCGGGACCACGAGAGGCATACAAATACGCGGATTAAATTAGGCGTACGAGTTTTCGCGTTTAAATTTTCAACGCAAAATTGAAACCGACAAAGGGTTGTTCGAATGATACAAGATGAATACGCAAAACAACGATACTCGCGTAAAGAGAGCGCAATGAAGCGAACCGGGGGATGTTTTTTACCCCGAAGAGAACGAGGTACCGCGCCGATACAAATTTCCAAAAGTGTGTGTACGATTCGACGATTCGTGTAATTCCACCAAGACACGAAAGAGTGTGGGGCGGTATTGAAATTTATTTTAAACGAGCGACGAATAGCGCAGCGAAACTCTAAAATGAATTTTGATTAACGAATGCGTTCTTTGGTGTGTAAACAATCAAAGAGGTGATGCGAAGTACATAATCCCGGCGTGCGGTATTAATAAAATTTCCGCTCGGATTTGCACTTTCAACGTACCACCACGAAAGCAAAAATTCACGTGTGTGGATGTAAAAACAAGGGGCGAGATACGGAAAAAGCCCGGAGAGAGACGCATCAACAGTTTGATGAACGTCGTCGCGAATGTAGAGGGGTGATGCGGAGCGGAGCCGGAGCATTGTTTTATATTTGTTTACGCAGTATTTCTTGTTCATCGGGGGAGGCGGGTCGGGTGAAAAAACGCGAATTCCAAGTATCTGTTTCGCTTTCGAGTCTCATTTTGTAATATAAAACGACGAAATAATTGTAATAAATCAAGAATCTCTCGACGTCGTCGCGACCAAGCGTTGAACGAGGAAGCCGAGGGTGGTTTTTTTTTGTCTTTTCGAGCTCGCGAAACGAGAGCGCTGGAGGGGGACGGAAACGCGATGTTACGTGTAGCGGAAACGAAACGAGCAAACGATACGATTACCGGAAAGGTTGTCAAATTAGAAATTACTCGAATCAATCTTCAACGTTGAGGGCGTTTTTTTTTGTAAAAGGATACCGGTGTAGGTGAGCGTGATTTTTTGTAGCGATACGAGAGATACGTTGAGAGCAATGTGTCGCAGAACAGAGATATCAAGAGGGAATTTATTCGGATTGTTGTACAACGAAATTGAGATTATTTTGGAGGTTATTTAATTATTTGAACCTTTCAAGCATCCGTTTTTACTCGAACAATGAACTTTTTTTAATACTTTGGAAATTTCGCGCGAAATAGAAAATCATTTTATATGTAAAATCAATAATTAATATCGTATGTGGCGCAACACGAGTATGTTTATGCATCGAAAACGCGTTAAATTTGGCAAAGTTTGGCATACGACGGTTATCAATATGTAAAATATGCTTGAAAATGGGTGGAGTCTCGTCGACGTGGAATACTTACGACACAGAAACGATCAAAAGTAGGTGGAGCGTCGCGAACGTTGCATACTTGAGTTTAAACAACAAAGAAATGTGGGTGGAGCTGTACATATGTCGCATACTCGCGTTGCAATATTAACCAAAAGTAGGTGGAGCGTCGCAAACGTTGCATACTCAAGTTTAAACGACAAAGAAATGTGGGCGGAGCTATACATATGTCGCATACTCGCGTTGCAATATTAACCAAAAGTAGGCTGGGCGTCGCGAACGTTGCATACTACGTTTAGATAACAAACAATTATGGGCGGAGTTATACATGTGTACATACTTAATTACTTACAATCGCTTCACAACTATTTTCCTTGCACGGGAACTTCGTCGAATGATATGCACAAATATAGAAATTATCATGAGTAAGCGTGACATTTAAATAACTCACAACACTGGTCCGGTCCTTCTGAAATTTCCAACCGCGTGACACGTCTTTCGGGAGCTTTTCATTTACGATATCGACAAACAAGAATATAAATTCTTTTTCAAAGGGAAACAGAAAATTTCAGAATTACACAACTAATGGCTCGATAAGAAGAAAAATAATTCCAAGACCGTTTTTCATATCACTTCAATGACTTGTCACCCCTTTCAACTCGGACAAAGAACCGCTCGGCAAGAATTCCCGCATCTTTTTAAACCTCTCGGCACTTCGATTTCGTATTTATTAAGCGCACTGTAAACAGTATCTCGGACGAGCGCTTGAATTCGATAAATTTCCAACCGAACGTGAAAATCCATTGTCATTCAAGCTAACGCAGCAACGACGTCCGGATTGGTGCGACTATCGAAAATACCCCTCCTCCACCCCTTCCATCTCATCTCGACGCAATCTAAATCGATCAGAAAGTTTCGCAACGACGATAAATTACCGCTAAACTTAGTATATGCCGTAACAAATCAAGCTTAACAGGTATTTACCTCGGCGAACGAGCAGAAAAAAAGGCAAGAATCGAACCGCGTCGCCCGTCCTCGCGTCGATACCTTGCGGCCGAATTTTCACACTCGAATAAAACTCCTACGTCGTTAATCTAATTACGCAGAGGCGACGTCGGAGAACATCCCAAAGAAAACGTGAAAAAAAGCATCGTGAAATATATTAATAAACTCGGCAAATTTTCTCGTACCTTAGCAATTCGAGTATAAAGGATCTACGAACTACGACGAAATTTCTCCTAAACGAAATTCCTTTTTATCCACATTTCGTCGATCGAGAAAACATTATACAAACACAAGTCGAAAGAACATCCGTTTTTTCGCTAACTTTTAAAATACACTAAACAAAAAGCGTACACCGCAAGCGATAAATTCGCCTCATGGCCTCGTCCCACCCCTCATCCGCGCCAATGAAAACTTTACACTATCTAAAATTTACGTTTCATAAATTTCGTCAATTTTACAAACAACCCAATACGACGAAGTAAGAAAAACCATCTCGAAAAAATATTTATCTTCGTGAAATTCCCCCCCCCCCCCAAATCGAATCTGAGGGGGTTTGCACTTCGAGCTGAAAAATCTTCAAGCCTCGAGTCCTCCGCGCTTCTCCCGCATCGTTTCCCTTCTCCACTCCGCCGAGCAAGTTGAAAAATTATTTTAAAAAACAAAAACCTAATTAAAGCGTTTTCGCCTTCGGTAATCATTAGTTTTGTAAAACAGGATCAAATAATTTTACTCGAAACAAAAAACACGAAAAATACGCGAATACCTTTATTAGTTAATTTTTCGAATCACGGGAGTGTAAACACTCTCTCGAGTTTTTTCCCATTTTCCGCCAGTCAGCGTAACGAACGAGAAAAAACCCATCGATGTTAATTTTCAATTTACAACGTTTATTATATTTTTCTTTGATAAACGCTGAAAAGTTCATGCGATGAAAAATCTCATTCAGAAATTCATCAATTAAACGCGCCACTGTAGTTTTTTCACCTCTTTATGCGTCCACGCGAAAAATGATTACACTCGATGAAAATCCAAATACCTCGGAGGAGTATCCAGATCGTTTTTCTATTTAAAAAATTCCCAACTTTTGATGTATACGAGAGTCTAACGATGGTAAATTTCCCTAAATTTGGCGAAAAAGTTAACACTATAATATAGGAGCAACTGAAAGAAAAATGGGATTGAAAAAATTTAAACTTTAATGATCCATCAGCGTGTGAAATCACCAAATACTTTTTTAAATTTTCGGCTAATTTTTAATTAAACACGTCCCTCCCCCCTCTTTCTGTTTCGCTTTCACAAGAGATATCAGCAATTACGGAATTCTCGTGCAGAACGAAGATGAATATGCAAATCATTCGTTTCAATTTTCCATTTTTTTTTCAATCTTCGTTAGCAAGAACAATGAAAAAAATCCGTTGTGAAATTCTTTCAGATGGAATTTCATTGCACGTGTCTACCGAAATTTTTACCCTTTGAATGCCAGATTACCGCCTCTCTCGGTTCCTTAGAAAAATCCTTCGAAAAATGTACCTAATTATTTCTCGTGAAAGTTATTCGACTGAAAATTCTTTGTATGGAGCTTGGCGGAATTCACTTGGAGGCTGTAAAATTTTAAATCAAATTGAAGCATCAATTTTTTTTTTCAAGAAAAAAAGACGCAATGCTGGAAAAGTAAAGCAGATGGAAAGGAGAGAAAGAGGGATAGTAACGAAAGGTTTCAGATAAACCACAACATAAAAAATTTTTATAAATTTTCAATATTTTTTTATAACATGAAAAATGAACGAAATTAAAACAAAAAGTCATTTTTTCGTGTCTAAGCCCAACGCAAGGAAAAATTTTCAAAAAAATATCAGAGAACAGTATCCCTTGAGATAATGTCGAAAAATTGAAGAACTACATTCCAAGGCAGCAGAGCTACACATGCAGTGGCGTAGGAAGGGGGGGGCAGAAGGGGTAATTTCCCCGGGCGCACAAATTTTTGGGGCGCACAATTTTCAAATTTGTAAATTATTGATTACGAATTCATGATTATTACAATTCTTTGCCATCAAAAAAAGGTACTAAAACGAAGGAACGCTGTAATGCTTTTCCGAAGATCTACGGAAAATTTTGTCTTTTAAAACTTGATGTAATTTATCCAAATTTAAACATATTATACAGAACATTTTTAACGTTACCCGTTACTGTAGCGTCCTGTGAACGATCTTTTAGCAAATTAAAAATAATAAAAAATTATCGTCGCTCGACAATGGGTCAAAATCGGTTATCACGTTATCAGATTTAGGGATTTTAAGCATTGAAAGAGAAAAGGTAAAAACTATCAATTTCAACGACGTAACTGATAAATTTGCCGACGTAAAGATTCAGTGTTTAATTTTTGTTACTTCTTGATACCGTTCGTTTGTGTGTTTTTTTTTTTTGAATTATCTGCCTAACATCTATTAAATAAAGAAAATGTTTCATATGCAGCCTACAATTTTTTCGAATTTAAATTTTAAACTGTACAAAAATTGACGGGTAGGGGCGCACATTTTTGAATCCCCCGGCGCACAATTCCTTTCTACGCCACTGTACACATGAAAATGATGTGTCGTCACAATATAACATGACCATGACATGTCGTCACAACATGTCATGATCACATGCCACTCATGACCATGATGCGCCACCATCATAATGACGTGTCATCACAACATGTCATCATGATGCGTTATGATGACAAGAATATGTCCAAAATGTTACCATGTATGCCATCATAGTGGGTCACTGTGACTTGTCAACATGACATTATCATGACAGGTCATCACAACATTTTATTTCCATGACATGCCAATACATTACATGACACGACACGACATGACCATGACATGTCGTCACAAATGACATGACCGTGACGTGTCATCACAATCCGACATGACCGCATACCTCTCATGACTATTTCAGTATTCATGTTAACATGACAACATGTCATCGAGACATACCGTAGTATGACATGTTACGATGACACGTCATCATCATAATGACGCATCATGGTCACGAGTGACATGTGATTATGTCATGTCGCGATGACATGTCATGGTCACGTCATGTTGTAACATGTTTTTGTCAGAAAATCAAAAAATCAGGACTGCTGACACTTTGGCAACAGATTATTCCGACATATTTCAATCGTCACGTCGTCTCATTCTTACCGATCGAACTCTCAGTTACTTAGGTAATCTCGTCAAAACCTCAAACCTCGACGAATCTCCGGCCAACGCCCGAACCTCATCGGCGTTGTCAAAAGGCACAAAAACGACCTCCAAAAAACGTCAACCACCGCGAATAATTCCCATTTCGGTAATATCACTGTAAACAACGCCATTCCCATCAAAACTTTTCGAAACCCTTCGACTGCGGAACATAAACAAAAACTCGTTGTAATTTTTTTCATAACATTCGATAAAAAGAAAACAAACTCGTAATAAAAATTCGCCGACGCGCAAAATTTATTTAAAAAATAAACCTTTCGGTCTATATTCGATACTCGAGTCGGGTCTTGGCGAAAAACAAAAAAAAAAAACGTTTAAATATTTTCTCTCAACTATTCAACTTTAATAACCAACGCGCGTTTCGATTCTACGCGTTATAATTTTTTTTTCAAAGCGCAGGAAATTTGCGATTAATAAAACCACTTTTTTCTCTTTTTAAGCGATCGTTTCCATCGAACCAGAGCACCTGCTTTAACCGAAACTTCTTCGGTATTTTTTTCGCTCCCGACAACGACCACGATTATTATCGTTCGAATTAAACGGCGTAAAAATTTACGGTACGTTTTACGCGGCGTAAATGAAAACGAAAAACATTTAACCACGATGCTTCGTAGCCGAAGAGTTGGAAAAAAAAGTAAAAACTAACACGACGTTAAAACTCCGCGAAATGTGTACAATTGCCGATAACAAATTCAAGCTTCACGAAATCGCAAAATGAATATTGGACTCGTGCCCAATAAGCACTTTTCACTCAACAACTCCGCCACTTGGGCTGTTTTTCGTCGCCCTATTGCTCGTTCCATCTCGCAGCCTTCCTCGTGCCATGTACCAACAGCCATATTTTTGTTCTAGCTTTATTAACATTTTCACCGAAAAACACGCTTTTACCTGCCAAGAATTTCGTCCGCCGCGTTACCTCGTCTCTTGGCATATTTCACATATTTTCAAACCTTTGAAAGTTTTATGGATTTTTGAGCTTTTTTTCCCCCATTCTTCGCAATTTCGACGGCTGAGGCCGCTACGGCCACAGCATCACGATGAAACAACGAGACGCGATGAAGCTGTCGTTAGGTTTTTTCATTTCAATTTTCATTTTCGCCTCGTGCTTCTTTTTTTTCTCCGTTTTTTTTCTCGCTCCGTCTGGTTGCGTTTCGAGCAGATGATGAACGCGAGGAGTTTTCATCTGCGAATATACAGGTATAGTATGTCTTCGTACTCGGTGAACTTTTAAACTTTGAGTTTCGAGGATTTTCGTGTCATAATTGAAAAAAAATTTCGTCAGCCCGTTCCTAAATAATATAATAGAAGAAAACGCGTTGCAGATGGTCACTCTTTTCTTCTTCCGAGCCGATCATGAATCGTTCGTGAACGACACCTCTTGTTTACTTCTTCCACGACGAATCCTCCATCTTGCGATTCATTTCACGTCATCTTTCGTCACTCGAACACACACCTCGGAAATCCCTTCCTCCAATCATCTCAACACAACCTCAACATCTCCTCCGACGCTTCACATTTTACAATTCCTCACCTCCAGCACGTACACACACCGATTCTTGTCAAAATCCGGCCAAACATTTCATCTGCTAAGTGCCTACAGCCTACGTCTGTATCTGTACACAAAAAACCTTCGAGGCTCGATCGATACGTGCCAATTAACTATCGATACCTCACCTCGCAAATGTCAAAGTACCCTCCGCTTCGGCCCCGGCGCCACACAAAAGTGAAAATTACGCTCGGCTTTGTTCCGCTGTACGAGTTATAGATTGGAAAATACGCCTGTCTCTTTCGTATACGTGTAAACGTGCATTTATATACATATATAAAACGCGATAAACTACGTAAAAATACATTGTTTTCGAATATAACGTTTTAAATAAACACAATAAAACTGTAGTTTATTTGCTATCAAATATATTAAAGGTACGTAGGAATCTTTCCTATATTTCATACACACAATCACCGAATAACGTTGTTGTATTTTCCGTTTTCATCGCTTTTATTTGTACTTCATATTTTATTTGTATACATTTTGTATTATATTTGTTTTAGCTCATTCTTGCGTTGTTGTCGTCGTCGTCGTCGCGTGTACATACCAATTTCGCCCCCTCGTCCCTTCACCATTACACCTTTCGCGAGTTTTTCTTTCATTTTTACGTTTTTATTTTGTTTTTTATTAATAATATTTTTTCGCCGGCGTTATAAACGTTTTTCTTTCCTTCGCTTATTTTTTATCCCTTTTTAGTATTCTCGCGTTTATTTCTCAAATCGACGATAATACACACGTGCAATGTACATAATATACATTCGCAAAATGCGATGATCCGATTCGAATTTACGCGCGCATACGCTTCGATTCGCTCGATTAATAAGCTTATCTTTCTCGCGCTAGGTGTTTATACTCGTATTCGCTCGCAGCTACGATTTTCGTACGATATTCCAAATTAAATGAAATACATCGGTACTTTTATGGAACGGATTTCCAGAGGATACGACAGGGAGGGGTGAGATGACCATAATAAAGCTCAAAATCATCCTTCTTTAATCGAATTAATAACGTAATGTGGAAATTAAATATTTCTACGTCGATAAAGTTCACCTAGTTTACATACATCAATAGGTATTTAACACTAGCCAACCTTAAAGACCCTCGTCATCGTCTAAAATACTTCATCGACAATAGGTACCTCCAAAGATAGCAAATCACCTCAAGGAATCGTTGAAGGCATATGGCAATAACCCAAGAACTCTCAGGGTGCTTGGAATCGGCTCCAAGACCCTTTGAAAAAACCAGTAAACACGACGAGTACATGAATTTGGTACCGAAACCATCTATTTCATTACTGAAGTTTCCAAAATAGTCATTATCGTCTTTAAAATACGAGCTGGAGTTCGGGAGTTCAACAACCACCCACATTGAGATCTCCTAAAACCCCCTAATACTTGGTATTTTCTACCTGACGACATCAAAAACTCTCATCATCGTCTTAAATACTTCATCGATAACCTGTACCTTCAAAAGTATCAAATCACCCGAAGAAATCATCGAGAAACTCGTCAAAGGCCCACAAAGGTAATCCAAGAACTCCCAAATACATCGAAATTCAAGACCCTCTGCAAAAACTGGCGAACACAACGAGTACATGAATTTGTTGCCGAAACCGTCTATCGCATTGCTGAAGATTCTCAAATGATCGTTGATTTCTTTAAAATACCCTTCTGAGTATTGGAGTTCAACGACCACTCACACGGAGATCTCCCAAAACTCGCTAACACTCGATTACTCTAACTTCTCGACGTTCCCGCCACTTCTTACGAGTTCTTACAATACACCAGCATGTTTCACTTTTACGCGAACTTTTATCGGCTAAAAAGCTCCGAACTAGGTCACAATATTAAATTACTTCACCCTGAAATCCTCGTGTGTAAAAATTCACCCACAAAACTTCCCCAAAAAACCATCCTCCATCAAACTCATCTACTCGTATTTTCTCATTCAAACTCGTACCAGATTACAAAAAAAGCACCGATATAACTTTCCGCTACTAAACTTCATTCCCTTTGTACGCTTTACTTACTCTTTGATCAAATTAAACAACTCCCCCTGTCCTCGCGCATCGTACCCGATCGCTCCGCAGGAATCACCTTTCAGAAACACCACTTCTCGTTTATTTTTTTACACTCCAATCACCGCGTCGAATACCAACGAACGAATTTGTTTTCAATTTACGAGACGTCCATCTCTTCGCCTGCGAAAAGCCAAAGCACTAAAAGAGGTCACTATTATCCTTCATTTCGATTCCTATTCCTATTACTCGCACAAGCTGGTAATACTATTTAATGTAACGACGATGTAAAAAAAGGTTCGCAAAGGGGCAGCAGCCGGGTAGAAGCAAGGCAAAGCAAAGGACTAAAGGGTTTTATTATACAACTTTTCTACGTAACTCGAGGCGAGCTCGAATTTAATTACTTTCGTTTTCTTAAACGTAAACTAAATTACGACTTCGAGTTTTTAAGCATGTTTTCTCTCAACTCGCGAGAAAATACACAACAACCGCGACCATGCAAAAAATTCACGAAGTTGGGAAATTTTTTCTAAATGGTGGAAAAATTTTGGAAAAATTACAAAGGAATATTCCAATTTAAAATGAAGAAATTTCGATTACGAAATTTGCCAGATCCAACGAGCGAAAACTTTTCGCAAAAATTTTTCTCCATTTACATTCAAAGCAGAAAAATTCGACTTGTACACGTGCCTCGGCTTAGGGCACCTCAAGATCGTGAAAAATTCCTTTTTGATGTAATTTTCACAGCGAAATAAAGCGAAAGAATAATACCACAGTTTTACTATTCCAGACAACTCCATCGTCGCATTCATCGTCCTGGGTAATTTCCAAATTTCTAAGTGGTTTCAAGCCCAACCTCAAACATTCTTTCGATTCTTACTTTAAACACAATCTACTTGCTTCCTCTTTCGGGCCTCCCAGCTCGGAACTCCGCTTCTAATCCACGTTAAAAATCCCTACAAATCCTTCCCTGGGCCCAGGGACCTTATTATGTATCATCTCCGATATTAAATTCGACTCTGGTAAATTTATAAACCTCGAGAATCCCGCCAGCGACGTCGTCGCTCGAACCTAATAAAAACCTTGAAGGCGATATTAATGAAAAAAGGACACTCGATGGAAACAGATGATAATGACTTCGTTAATAACCTCGTTTCTTAAGCGCTTTTTGTATAAAGTGCCGCCTCGCTTCGGCTCTTCGTCTTTATTTGATATACTAGCCTTTCGCGTTTATATTGCCTTAATTATTTCGCTTTCTTTTTTTTCCCCTCTTGCCGCCTCACTTCGCCGTTCTCCGGCACACACTTCTTTCGCCTTTTACTGCCTTCTTCGCTTTCGTCGCGATTGTAATATTACTTAATGTCGTTTACATGTACAGCTGTTCCATCGTCTCCTCCATCCTGCTCCTGTTCCACGCCTGCATCTTTTTCGAGCTTTCGTTCGTTTTCGTACATGCTACCGGTAGACGT
This sequence comes from Maconellicoccus hirsutus, assembly GCA_003261595.1. NCBI lineage: Eukaryota > Metazoa > Arthropoda > Insecta > Hemiptera > Pseudococcidae > Maconellicoccus > Maconellicoccus hirsutus. The sequence goes on from QBDW01001248.1 coordinate 51,914, forward strand.
CTTCTTTAATATCTAGCCTCCGTAATGTCGCATCCTTTGTATATTTTCCATCTTATTCATCTCGCCGAACGACGCAATTACTACGGCGTCCTAGAAGGCGCATCAATTTCATCGGCTTCGTTTATCGTCGTATCCAATCTCGACTTCAATTTACCCAACTTCTGGTGCTACATTCGCGCCGAAATCGACATAAATTCGGAAAACGCATCCAATCGACGCTAAGCACCCATAAAACCGCCTAACCTCGTCACGCCGTGTCTCATCATATACTCAACTATTCATCGAAGAATCACTCGAAATGAAAATCCATCGACAGACAATTTCATCAACACTGAAACGCCAAATTTTCCTACGAATCGTGAAAACCTAAAAAATTTCAGTTTTACGATCGACTCTCGAATAAAATACCGTCAATTCGAAGGAGCCACTATACCTACCTCACACCTTCCTTCGCATAGAAAAGCGAGTAATCCTAGAGGCAGCAGAATGAACACGACGACAAACGAGAGAGAGCGAAACGAAAGAGCAAAGAGAAAACACCCCTTCGTCCCACCTGCTGCTCACCCATTTCAACGTACTTTACACCGGAATTGCGATGACAAGAAAGTTTTTCACTAAATTGCAATTCGCGAATATTGCTTTCTATGCTTGTGTATATATCGTACGCGATACACCGTAAACAGACCTTTTCGCGCCTTTCAATTTTTACCCCCTTTTTCACTACAGCATACTTCGCGTGTACCTTTTTATTCTTTATCTTATTTTTAAGGAAAACGGATTATGAAATCCTTGAATATTTTATATTATTAGCGCGTAAACGCGATTGCTCGCTGATGGCGCCGTCGTCAAGGTGCTCGTTATATTCTTATTTTCTCATTTAAAGTCCCTATTTATAAGTTCCAAGTGCAATAAAGTCGTTATAAATTTTCAAATCCTCCCCTCCTTCCTTGAATTTTGTAATTATGCGAAATCCAATAATCCTTAAATTGATAAAATAAAAAAAAATGATTTTTTCGATAATTTGTCAAACATCAAATAATAAACAAAATTATCGAAAAAATTAACATGAAAAGGATAAGAACATTAACACGAAACGGAAATTTGTTAAAACCCCAAAATACATATTTTTTATATTACATACTATATTCAATTTACCCACGGGAACACATTCTTTGGGAATTCCTGCTCATTAGCATCGATCAAATTCAAAATATCCAATCCAATGTAAAATCAACTCACCTGCAACAAAATCAAAAAATTCATTTCACTCACGATAAAATCATCGAGTAAGTACATTTACAATCTACATATGCAATAACTTAACGCTATAAAATAAGAAATTCCATTTTAACACCGCCCCCTCCCCCACATCTAAACCCCTCACTTCCCATCACCGTACTTAACACCGTTTAACACACGTAACCGAGTTGCTGATTAATTGACATTTAACATCTGAAAATTCGTCTTGAAGCGAAGGTATTATCGCTTCCCTCGCTCCACTTCGGCGCCCATTTCCACCCCCACAAGAACGCACGTTTCACAGGTAAATTAGAATTCTCAACCCATCCGGATTATTTTACCTCCGGGCCAATATGGAAATTAGTAACAATGTGTTGTAAACGTAATTTCATCACCATACGAAACCCTTCGCCTTTCTCATTGAATACGCCGCAGCCATACACAGAAAACGTGATATTACCTACGTCGTGACAAACTACCACCGTGTACGCTATACAATGCCAAAACCAACTGCTGATGCCATCGTCAATGACACCGCCGCTGCTCGAAGTAAAGAGCTGGTTATGTTTGCGTCAATTAGCATCCGTTGATAAACTTCTACGTCGATTTACACTGTATTTCTTGCTCTTTGCTTTGTTCCTTCGTTCTTTGCTGCAGTTCGTGTACTCGCCACTCTGTCATTAGTCGGGTTTTTTTAGTAAAAACCAAGGCTATCAGATTGTATCAGTCGGTGGGAGTTGGGCAGTCGACCATACTGGAAGTTTGTTTAAGGACCTCAGGAGTTCATATTGATCATTTTTATCAAAGTCAGTTTACATAAATATTATATACATAATTTGTTTTTGGCATTTCACTCGGGTCGATTTCAACACAAAAAGTTCAAATTCGAGTAATAGGGTTTTTTTGACGAGTTCACTTAGGGACCAGAGTGAGGATGACCTTGGATCAAAATTTGGATAAGCCACTTTTTTTAAGGGGGTAGGAGGAGGGGTGAAAAAATCAAAAACGACTAAAACATAAACCAATTGATAGAGCATCAAAATATGTACAACGTACCCAAAAATCAGCGTCCTAAACGATTTAGGAGGGGAGGCCCCCATTATTTGACCTTGAAGAATTTTGTGTCATGACTGCAGCCCTCCCCCAATCGACCTAGGAGGTCGTGCTTCAGCATGTACATGTAATTAACCTTGAAAAACATGTTTTTAGGTCATCTTTAAGTTTTTAATTTTGTGTCATGGCTGCAGCGCCGCCACCCCCCCACCCCTCCCCAATTGACCCAGGAGGTCGTGCTTTGACATGTACGTGTAGTGGATGCCCGAATAGTGCATTTTGGGGGTATCTACCTTTCACCTCCCCACCCCTTTTCAACCTCAAAAAAGCATGATTTTTGAGTCTCTTTTAACGGTTTTTAATCTTACTTCATGTAGAACAAGTAGAAAAATGGTTCTTTGCGGTGGCATTGTAGTACAACGTTCATGAAAAACCCGACTAGAAAAGCTTTTTTTTTAATTCTTCTCTTATTTCCTCAAATTTTTGAATTATTTGAGAAAATCTCATTTTGAGAACTGACAGGATCACATTCAAGATTCAAGTCATCTCTGGCTCTGCAACCAAGAACTCTTCATTTCGCTCCATTATCGTTAAAAACAACGCTTCCATCGACCCCATCGACATCACTACAAACGAGAAAACCCCCTTAAGACCAACATCGACTATCACACACATTCAAAAAGAAGTAGCTGCATCCCCTTTCGTTTCGAAAGCGAATATTTTCAAACCATATGATTGATAATGTTATCCCCGCAATTATATTCGGCGAACTTTTCACATACTATATTGGCGAGATGTCTATCACTTCGACAGTATATATTCTCCCGTATTCACGTAATCGCACCTCCACCGCACACCCCTTCGCTAAATACACGCGCTTCCATATATTTCCTCTGTTCAATTTTCCATCATCGCTTTATACACGCTAGTACCGAAGCGTTTAAATCGTTCACATGCAAATGACGTGTCCCATCAATTATCTCCAATTCGCATTTATTATATTTCGGTATTTTTTACCTCCTTTTCCTACTCCCGGCTACCCACCGTCGTATCATCATTCGCCAATAGAGACCTTCCATTTAACGTATACGCCAGATAAGCCATAAATACTTATATACGGATCAGCTCTCGAAAGAAGTTCAATTTTCTTTCGAACCGTATCTCGGCTTCCGTTCGAACTCATTTCGACGATTCCACCATCTCAGCTATCTCGCTCTTTCGCACTTCACCTCGCGTTCCTTTCTCTTCACTTTTCTTTTTACCACGTCGTTTCTTAATTTCGCCAGGTAGTTTTCTATCGCCGGCTTTTCACAATCGAACGACAACGAAAAAAAATACGATATAAAAAAGGGATCATGCTGATGACATCGTCATATTACGCGATTTAATTTCCTCATCTCGTTATTCCCTCGCGCGCATCGACGTTTACCCCATTTCGCCGAAAGCCCCGAAGGCAACCCTCGAATATATCAAGATGAAAGCGACTAAAATGCAAAGAAATTCCGCATTTTCGCTAAATACGATTACCCGAGCGACGTATTTTAACGACAATTCGTTCTAATAGAAAATACGCCGGATGAAGCGTGCAAACCGGAGATGCGTCGAAGCTGCGAAAAATCGATACGGTATTTCGCCCATGTGCTGCATCATACAGGTCGGATATGTAAGACGATATCGTGTGCGACCTATCGAAATGACTCGAAATTTAACGCTCGACTCGAAAATATCGCTAGAAATTGGATTCGAAGAATTTCACAGCTTAAGGGATTAACTCGATGCATGAATTTTACGCGGAAAACATCCCCTAAGAATTTTCGCGCACAAAAATATATAAAAATCGCCAGAGTGCGCCTGTCAAGTTGATACACGCCACCGTGTACTAGTGGAAGACTAACGCTAACGCGCTATCACCGCGTTAGCTCGAAAAAACGCGCGTTCATACTTCGTAATGATGAAAACAATGGTGTTGCGAACATGAGTGTACAACATATGCATAGCTCCGCCCATATTTGCTCATTATTTAAACGTAAGTATGTAATGTTCACTACGCTCCGCCTACTTTCAGTCATTTCTACAACATAAGTATACGACAGGTGTACAGCTCCGCCCACTTTTCATTGTTATCTAAACTTGAGTCCCTGCAATGTTCGCGACATCCCACCTACTTTTGATCGTTTCTAAACATAAGGTAACAACATTGATAAAACTTCGCCCATTTCCCAGCATCTTTCACACGTATCATCACGTCAGTTTGAAAAAACGTGCGATCACATATCAATAAAATTTGATGATTATAAAAATACCTCAAAACATACTCATGTGACCTATCAAAATACAACAAAATTACACGCTAGAGCCGAAAATGGACGAAAATGACCTTCACAAAAAATCAGCGTCGAATTTCTACAAATATTGATATATTAATATATTTATTGCAGGTTTTTTTTGCGAGGGAAAGTAGGGGGACGGAGTTCCCACAAAGAAAATTTCGAAAATACCGAAAAATTGCCATAAAAACTTTAAAAAATGAAAGAATTTGAAAAAAGGAAAAAAATCACTTTTAATAACCTTTACAAAAGTTTTTGGATTTTCTTTAATGCTCAAAATTATACAAAATACATCAACCGTTGATCCTATCAAACCTCTGAAATTATGTTATTGACAGGATCAATGGTTGGCCAAGTATTGGCAAAAAAACAATTCCGGAAGGAGCTAGAAATTCAAATTCAAAAATTCGTGAAAATTAGATTAATGAAATTCGACAGCTAAAAACTTGGCTTTGAGGTTGTTTTGACGTGAACTTCGATCCTCGACAATGTTCTTAAAACAGTATCAAGGGGTGATTAGGGGGTAGAAAAAATTAAGGACCAACAGTTTTTGAGAATTAGGTTCCCCCCATCAAAAAAAAGCGATAAAAAAAGCCTGTTTATATGAATTCCAATCACGTTCTCGCAACCAATTTCTCATTATCAGTACCACAATTCCACACCACCTCTCACAACCACCCCCTCGCGTTTAATTACCTCACATACCATCGATCAACTCGTTAAACACTCCCCACAGCCTCAATCTCCCCGCAGCACCGAGCATAAAACATCGCTCTCTGGATCTCTCATTTCCGTATACACACTGGCCTCAAAACCGTTACTAGATTACACCAAAGGCGCCATTAAAACTTCTCCGGCCGAAAAGGTACCAGTACCACCCCTTCCATATATCTCTCGCATACACACCGCCAATATATACACACGCCAAAACCACGCAACAAGGGCTACGTTTTTCGCCACAATTTTCCATCTCTTCGTCCCCACGTACTAGCCGCCATCACCCCCCGTCCCCATCCAGATACGCATCTCAAAACATTTAAAATGTAATTTCACGGCTCGACGAGCAATTGCTTTGTTTTACCACGTTTTAGTGTCACTACAACTACATAACCTCGCTACTAACACGTTTTTGTTTTAATTTCTCTCTCGTCTGCTCTCTATGTCGTTTCGTCTTCTTTTGCTTCTTCGACCTATCCACAGAGTTGGCTCGTTTTTCCGGCCTCTTTCTTTGTTTTTGTTTCAATTTTTCTCCTTTTTTTACACTCTCTCGCGTTGTTCTTATTTTCGTTCGAAAGTTTTTAATTTGATTTTTTTTCTACGCTCGGCCTTTTTTGCACCTTTTCCACTTTTTTTTCGCCTTAACTCGTCGAGTAACTAGAATTTTTCTCATTATAGAAATATTTTCTGATAATTTTTTTACGCGTCTTTATACTCGACGAAACATCGTTCGATGGTTATTTTATTATTGTAATATTTTCTGTTTTTTTTTTCTTTTTGTTTTCTTCACTTCACGCTCGTCGCGCGGTAAGACGAAGCTACTTTGAAAACTACACCGTAAGTCTGCAAAAAAAAAAACTCAACTACGGAGTAATTATTTTTTCACGCCCTCGTTTATCTCGAATCGTGAAAAAATCCGATTTCAGGTATTTTTCGTTATTTCATAGCGAACCAAATGCGCTCCACTATTCAATCGCACGCGAATATCAACATCGCAGAACCTGGAAAATTCTAAATCGTGAAGATACGCACGCGTCTTTCTCAACTATTTCGAAATTGTTCGCGATGCGACGTCGCGTAATTTAATTAAACTTTCGCTACGTAAAAATTTCCCGCTACTTTTCGCCTTCATCACACGCGCAACTTTACTAATTTCTCAAGTCTCGTCCGAAAAGAACAAAAAACTTTAAATCCTCATCCAGGTTGACATTCGTCACGACACGTCCACTCCTTTCGCCGTCGGCCCAAGAATTATAATTTCGCGCGTCGTCCTCGCCACGTAAAAAAAACTCGCCTCGAAAAAATAAATCCTAATTTTCCACGCTTCGCTACCTTCCCCGACCCAAAAACCCTCCAGCATCAACGCGTACACTCCAGGGCGACCGAATTACGTCGACGATATGCTAAACGAGCATTTGCCACCCCGCGTCTTCTTCAATGCCAAACGTGTACGTGAGAATGTGTCGAAAAAAAAACCGTGTAACAAACCGTCCCAGTCTCGTTAATTTGACAATTGCGCCTTGGCTCAAGTAAAGCCACCAAAGACAAGAAAAAAAGCGTCGTCGCAGTCCTCAAAAAAAAAAAGGATACATACGACGCGTATTTTTATAGCTTAAAGGCTTTACTCGGTTATTTTTTTGTACTCAAAAAAAAGGGACCGAAGTTATTGTGCCGTCGCAGTAGCTGCCCATTTTACCTTAATTTTTTCATTTTTCATTTTCCGCTTCAATTTTTGCGTTTTTTTTTTATTACCTACTCGCTTTTTTCTTCATCCGTCGTTCACCTCCGATCGCCATGATTGACGTATGCTCTATGGAAATCCTTCGACGGACTCGATTGAAATCCATTTCTTCGTAAAACCAATACGAGTTCTCTTTGTACGCGATATTTCGGCAGAGACGAAGTCGATGTCGGTCTTAATGTGTTTGGACATTTTCATCCTAAGGCGAGAAAACGTAGGAAATTTCCTACGTTTTCTTAGTATTTTTCTTTTCGCGCAATTATTTTTGAGATTTTCGAAGTTGAATTCGTAATTTTTCATAATTTTATGAAGAGAAGTGAATAAATAAATAAACCAAACTAACGAACGCGAAAATTTCGTCAAAAAATATCGTAATTAGATGTCGCTGGCCTCATTACAAAAATTATAATTTTTCAAAACCTGACAATTTTTCCCATCAAAAAAGAGATATGAAGCATTAGTTCAAAATACTCGAAAACGAAAAATTTACAAAAATTTATAAAAATTATTTTTTTTTAGAAATTAAAGGAAAAAAGTTGGAAATGTGGCATTCAAGCATTAATTTCATATCGTCTATCGTCTCTTGATGGTAAAACCGCTTCGGACGAAAAAAATAACAAGGGTTCGTGGAATCTCGAACCATAATTTTTAATTAAGGTCCAATTTTTTTAGGAACTGCATTTGAGTGAAAACGAATTTTTTCCAAAAATTTTCCCTCTTTGGGGTATCACAGCTCCCCTTATGAGTAACGTACGGGTCCACAATTTTTTTTAGAAAGGTCTAAACTCGATATGAACATCATATAGAAAATCAGCAAAATCAAACAACTTTGAAATTTTTCGTCCCTCCTAATGCGCTGAGAGGACATTTCAAGTCTAGCGCGGTTTCTCAACTTCTCAACGCGGAATATCTTGGATACGGGGACCAAGGAGGGGAGAGGGAGGGGGTAAAATGAAACGTTTTTTGTAGAGAATTTCCTCGGTTTCAATTTTCAACCAAACTATGTTTACGATTACACACGCGGCCGCCGGGAAAATGCGAAAACCCAAATTGTTTACCTTTGACCTTAAATAACTCAGACGCAGAGATCAGATCGATGAGGAATTTTGAAATTTTATTTGTAATGATCATGCAAAGGTTTATATCGATTTTCAGCTTTCTGACGGTTTTCGCATCCCCAACGTATTTTTGTGTCAAATTTGACCGGACTACTACTCTAGCTCGAGCATAAAAGCACATCGTGATATGACTCAAAAAAATAACAAACCGTACTTCGCGGTAAACCCACCCTCGAAATATTCTCCAATAACTCGCCGAGCGTCGCTATAGCCGATACATCGAAAACCTCTCAACGATACGCGATTCTCTCATCGGCGTTCGCGTCGAAAAGCTCAAAAGATGATAACGAGAATTCCGACTACACGATTCGTGCCTTTTTGCTCGCCTCTTATTCGTCGCCCATTCAAATACCCGACAAACCGTGGCTCATCGCATCGCCTATTTATACATTCCGATAGTTCATCGTTGTACGCGGTACTTCGTGCGCCACAATCCAATATACACATACCGTGTACCCTGCACACAGACGTGGTCACTTGACACAAAACGTGCACAGTACACTTATACGCTTACCAGCACACACGAGTACACACTTCAAATCGTATAACCTACGCTCGCACAATGACCACAATCATTTGCAACCATCTAAAATCGCAAACGTACAAGCCGCATTCCAAATACCCGAACAATGTATGCCCTGAATTCACCCGTAAGTATACCTGCTATTACGTTCGAACACATCGAGCATCATATTTGATCCCTTTAACGATGCGCAAATAATAATACACGCGAATCTACCGTAATACTTGGGATCGAGGGAGACGAAAAAAAAAAACAAAAAACCACTCCAATCCTGTTTCGACGAGTACCCAGAATACGCTGTATTACGGTAATTACACCATCGTTACCGGATCTCCAAATCATCGAAAAAGCCCGCCGCCATCTCGTCGAAAATTTACAACCAACTCGCGCACGACCGACTCTCAACCTAATTCCCAATCTTCGTATAATTCCAGCTCTTTAGACGCGTATAGGCGACTATATAAGGACACCGAAATCACGACCATAATATTTTCCTCAAACGTCCCGCCATCCTCCTATCTTCACAACTTCGGTATTTTATCCGCGCCATAAAACGTTCCCGGAACGATACCCGTAGCGTATAACGATCTTGTCGAAATATTCCGTTTTCCGAAGGTATACTTACTACACGCAATATAACTGCGCCTTTTTTCTCTCTTTCGGCCGCCTCTAAACCTCATTGGCATTCAGCTCGGCGACTGTTTGGTAATTCGGAACTGGTAACGATTAGTTGAAAAGTACATTTTATACCGCGCGCAAACTTGCCGTTTCGTAACAACAATACGAGCACATACACCGAGCACGCACATACGTGTCAACGCACCAATACATACGTACGAAACGTATACCGTAGTCGAACCGAGTATATGTGGATTCACCACTACGAATACGTGGCAGGAAAAATGAAGAAAATAGGAGACCGCCCGCTAACCGACACGATATCGCGTATTCTCCTCGTCACCGACACCATCCACCATCTTATACATGCTTTCTCTTCCATTTAAAAATCCAAACGTAATGTACGGCGTATTTGTAATTTTCGTGTACCATCGAGAAAACGCGTTGCTCTTTAATCAGCCGAGATACAACAGAAACGAAGAGAAAAAAAGACGCTGGAATCGTATACGTTTGATTTTTCGCTAAAACGTTTCATTTTCTTTACCCAAAAAAAAAAGAAAAAAACGCTGATGAGGCAAAAGAATAACGCAAATTGAATTATACGGACTCAAGAAAGAAAAAAAAAATGAAGAAAGAAGAAATTAAACGACGCGAGAGAGATCTTCGACCACAATTACATGAGAAAACTTCCAACTTACGTAGAATTACTCAAAAACACGTAATACTTCCGTCTCCGGCAATAGCGCAAGATTCCTAGTTACGTAACATGAATTAGAGCATCTTTTTTACAAATTTTGGCACGTGTTAACACGTGTCAAAAATTTTGCGGCACGTGTTAACACGTGTCAAAAATTTTTCGACACGTGTTAACACGTGAAAAATTTTGTAACACGTGTCCGCACGTATTACATATTTATAACACGCGTTAAAATGTTATGACACGTGGTTCTACATTTATGACACGCATAGACACGTGAATACATAACTATGACACGTGTTGATATGAGTTGAAATAGCTATGGCACGTGACATAACGCATGTTAACACGTATTTATAGAATTATGTACCTGTGTAAACCTTCATTTACACAACTACAGACGTGCTTTTAATTTTATACTGATTTTGTCAACGCGTGATGATACGACACCTGTTAAATATGCGAAATATTTGCTTAAATTGAAAAGACGCAAAATCACCATTGTGCAACTTTACGTTGCAGTAAATATACATATACGACATAACTTCGCACACATGTAACTCAACTTTGGACACGTGTCACCCTGAAAATCAATGACTCTCCTTCGTTTAGCACGAGTCTCAGGGAGTATAGCGAGTACGAAACCACATAAAGGTGAGAAAATCTTATAAAACGTGGCTTCTGCGCACACTACCAAGCAACATGGCACATATTAAAGCCAGGAATCCGCGTTTAAATCGTTGATACACGTGGATAACATGACCGACACGCGTATAATAGCTACAGACACGTGTCACAAAATATACCAAACTATTCCCAAATCATGTGACACGTGTCATAAAAAATAAAACGAGTAAAAAATGAATTGATATCCTGAAACCTAGAGAAATACCAAAAAGGACAAACAAATACCGCCAAATCAAAACCCCTCGATGCGTATATTTTCAAAAAAAAAAATGACCTTACGATTAATGATCTATCGAACCCACCTCCTCCCCCTCCCCGCGCGCTTAAACATTCTATTCCAAATAAAACATCTCCCTAAAGACGATTTCCCCGCAAATCTCACACATCACGTCACATTTACACATCGTCAACGATCCGGTAACTTCCTTTTTACGTTCCACAACCACATACAACTCTCTGACAACTTGATTCCCCGTCAAGCAGATTTTACCCAATTTACAAGCTTTCCGAATAAATTAGCGGACCGATACGACGATAAAATTAAATCATCCGCGTCAATATGAGCGCTCATAAAAATACACCCTCGATGGAAATTCAATTCCCCGTTGTTTCTTCGAAACGATACACACTCGTAGAAGGCAACCACGCTTTCACATACACGTACATTCACTTTCATAAAACCTCTTCTCATTGTTTATCGTCTACACTCGCAAAAATAAAACCCGATATTGATAAAAATAAAAAAACAGCCGAAGATATTAAGACGAGGTATCTACTGAAACTTGACATATTACGAGTATTAGCGCTGCAACATTTATAGGAAATGTCACACCATCATCAAACATATATTTCATTTCGACGACGACTCAGCTCTATCGCAAAAGAAACATACCAGTAAAAGAGCAACGTGTCGAAAAGAGTAAAACCTGTCAACGACGTGTCATCTCCACCCCACACCTCTCACTCTCGACATCGTACAAGCAACGCGCGTCATCGTTTATTTCATTTTTTTTTTTTCGTCGACGCTGCAAACGATATAGATTTCATTTATTCGCAAAAACACCCAGCAACGACCCGACGCTCGATTGAAATCGTATCAACGTTCCATCAAAGTACGCATCCACATATGAAGACGAACTCGCGCTCAAAAAACCTCACCCCTAACCAAACCGTCGCGTAAACTTCTTGGCGCCCTTCTTTCGTTTTATCTCCTCCAAAACCCCATCAAAGTGGTCTAGAGATGCGACGATAAACCAAAACGACTCCTCGGTACCAGCCCTTCATCTCGAATCTAAAACACGCGATAACTCGAAGACGCATTTTTACGACTTTCCCCTGCCACACCCTTCTGGAAACCCTCGCAATATAAACTTCACCAGTTCAAGGTCACGATCGCAGCATACATTCTCAACACCGAACTGTTTTCCGTATACGCGCAAACGACGCTGCCACTCTTCATACGTCAACCTTGTGTACTCTGAGAGCGACAAAAAAAACGCCAATATTTCACGCCATTCGTCTCTTACTTCTCCTTCTCAAATTACCCACTCCTACGAGCCTACACTTTCGCGTTACTTTTTTTTCAATAATTTCACCCGTTTTTCGATATAAAAAATTGGAGTACGCGATGACGACAACAACATCAGCAACGAGCAAAAAGAAAATGCGGAAAAGTATACACACATCCGATTCTCGAGCAAATGTCATAAACTTAAGCCGCTTTATGTATTGTAGTATTTCGTCGACGACGACGAATTTTCACAACAGCCGCGCGACCTGTTTTTCTTCAAATACGCGATTCTTCTTTAATTTCCTACAACGCTCTTAACCCGTCTCTCTCCTCCATCCATTATACACCTATTTTCACGTTTACAGCGATATTATTCGAAAGCGAGCTCTACTATTTGTGACATAGACTTATTAAAATACGATTTTATATGCGCAGATTCGATAAATGCAAATTTGCATTCGGCTCATTTTATCAAAGAATGATTCACGAAAAAAAAAATGCGTCTCGCGACAGACATCGAAAAATAAATCATAATACAATATAAGCGAAATTGCTGAAATAGGAAATTTCCGATAAAGTTAAAATGAGTGTAAAGGTCGAAAGTGAAACATAAATAAAAAGGAAATCATTTCGCGTATTTACCAAAATGACCCGTTGTTTACTGTAATCACCAGAATTTACATGTTGTCTATGTAAATTGAAAATTTTAAATCAAAGTGTTCAAAATTTACGGTAATTACCTCATATTTACCCTAATTACTCGCATTTACCATAATTTCCAGTAAAAATTGGCAAATTGTCTACACAAAATTTTCAAACATTGGGAGAAAATAATCGAAAAAAACGCGTAATTTGCAGATATCAATTCAAAGTAACTGGTATATACGGTAATTATTTAGTATTTACGGTAATTACGCGTATATTTACCTTTATTAAGAAAAAAATTGTGTACTTTGTTTTTACAAATTTTTCTATCGACAATAAATACTCAACCAAAAAAAAAAAAAAAAAAA
>QBDW01001249.1:0-62296 GCA_003261595.1 Maconellicoccus hirsutus
AGATACAGTATTTGTAAAGGGGTTTAGTAGGCATCAACCTCGAACTAGCTATTTTTTTTCATAGAATCATGCTCCTTTTTCAATCGCACGTAGCTCGGAATCTAAGCCAGTTACATCAACTCTTGATGTATGCATTTTGTAGAGAATTTAGTGGGTTTCAATTTTGAACTAAATTATTTTTTTGATAAAACCAGTTTTCATAACTGACAAACAAGCGACATTCATCAGCTGAATTTCAAGAGGGGAAGAGAGGGGGTTGCGAAAAAATAAATAATGACTAAAAACGTAGGTTATAAAAATTTTTCACAAATTACGTCGCGTAGAATACACAAATGTTGATGAGAAAAACCTCGAGTAAGCTTGACCAATATATTACGTTTCGTAATTGACAAGTGACTTCAGTTTTTTGTCTTCAAGTCGAGATAGAACGTGTTTACGAAAGAATTAAAAATAACTAAAAATATTCCTATAATAAATTTTCTTACAAATTATGTTATTAACGTGTTATTCACGTAAAACGTAACGTCGACGAGAAAAAGGTGAGTGAACTTGACCAATACAGCTTGTACATTGAGTGATTTTTCGTCGTTTTGGTGCTAACTCGAGAAAAAATGGATTAAAGAGGAAATCTACAGTAACTGAAAATAATAGTTATAAAATTTTCCACAAAACGTTGATGAGAAAAATGCAAATTTATTAAATGACCTTTTATTTATAATTTTCGACAAGTCAAAACGACTTTGTTTTTCACATTTTCACTTGAGAAAAAATGCATTCACGTTTGCCCTGAAGTTCATTTGCGTAGAGATTTTTGTGACTTGGGCATTTTATCTGCGTTTTTTTTTTTTTTTTTTTCCATAAAAACTGCATTCTGAGCAAATAACGATACAACGACGTGTAATTTGTTGTACTAAATGTATGATAAACACTCTGTTATCGTACAAATTATACAGTGAAAAAATTGTCATTAATTTCTTAATTTTTTGGTAAATCCATTAAGTCTCCCGATTAAGCTTTAAAATAATGAAAAATCACTCAATACAAGCTGCACAAACTTGTTTCTTCGAGTTTATCTCGTCAACATTGCGTTTTGTATAAATGACGTTCGTATGATCATCTGTGATAAGAAAATTTGTTGAGAAACGTTTTTAGTTATTAGCCCCCCTCCCCTTCCACGTCTATAGTTCTATTTTTTTGGTTTTGGAATAATAACTGTAGGTAAGTGGCTACCTACTTATTTCAATGTCCCACATTCTAAAAGCTTTTTCACTTGGGAAAAAATTCGAATATGAAATAAAATTTAAATTATTTAATAAAAAAAATTCCTTTAAAAAGAAACGTCTTTTAAAAGAAATTTCAGTCATTCTTCGACGAAACGCTATTAATTCAAAAAAATCAAAGTATAAACTTCAAAGTAAGTAGGTATTACAAACAAACGAGAACTTCCTTTTGAAAAATACCATTTTTAATGAAATTCTCCCGAGGATACTTTGGTGTGATTAATTGCAGCTTTGGTTTCGAAAAGAGTAATTTTTTACTTCGTATTAGTTTTTTTTCCAATTGTCATTTTTTGCGTACTTTTTGATCACCGTGTGGTCGTTTCGATTAAAAATTTCGGCTTCGTGAGTTCAACAACGAGTGTTATGGTTTTCAATATCAATTAACAAATACTGATAAGAATTTTCGAGTTAAGTAACCTTTTAAAGACCTTTAATAACGATTCCATTCCCAAAGCAATTTTCATTTGAGACTTTCATGGAATTAATTGAAAAGTTGTTACGTTTATAAGTCGTTTGGTGTAGTGAAAGGAGTTTCAAAAACTGTTTGGCACAATTTACTCGATGTAGCCATCTTTTTTCTCTGGAGAAATCATGATCAATTACAATATAATTATTTATTTTTTTTATTTTCTTTATTTCTTGCGGAAATTACAATCAATTTATAGAGGTTTAAATTTATGACAAAATTTCTAACACAACTTAATCTTATGTATTCTTACCTTCAAATTCGTGAAAAATTTTAATCATTTTGAACGATTTAACGAACCGTGAAACAATAATTAAAAATTACAAAGCATCAATCCATCTGGGAATAATTTCGCGAAACTCTCTTATCAGTCGAATAGTATAAATACGATTAACAGTGATCAAATTTTCAGTTTTTCGGAATACATAACCGTTAAATATTGAATATTACACGGTTACTGAAAAATAACACGACAATGGAGTAAATTTCAAGGAACCTTATCATGCGATTGATTATCTAAACGTCCAAATTTCATTCAATTATCGTAACGACGATTGAGGTACGATATATAAAAGGGCATGAGGTCAGTTGATACCTTCAATTAAATATTTTCTCGATTGTGAAAAAAAATCCAATACCTGATACGAACTGTAGACTGAAGAGAAGGTGATTTCCCAAGTAATCCTGGTCACCGACTCATTGTGTATTACCCGTAAAAAAAACCTAGACTTGAAAAAAACCTACACCAACTACCTAATAAATAAATCTTTCTCGTCGTTCTTCGAAATCTAGTAACATGTATTTTCCAACTCGATTCAGGTAGTTCGAAAACACTCATTCGCCCGAGGGTACCTACTGGTTGGGTTAATGGCATCGGACATCGATACCCATATGTTTAAAATGAAGAATATTTTTCAAAATTAAAAATTTCTTAAAGCGCTTCGTTGTACAAAAAACTATACTTTTATTGACCTTGATTCCGAGTATATCACCGAAATATGAATTGTGCATATTTCAAGGTACCAAAAAAAGGTATCATGTGTCTTCGAGTTAATGCGATTCATCGTCAGTCAACATAAACCAACGGAGCTCGTTTAAATAACGAAAATTTCTATATCAAATTAAATACCTAGATGAGATTTGAAACGAAAAAATAAACGTGTTCGGTAACCGTCGCAATAATGTGAATTATTGAAAATAGTATATTTAACAAATTCGTCGACATAATTACGAAAATTACTTCGGACAGGATTATAATTAAAACTACTCGTTTGTCGTTCGAGCATCGCTGATTTAAATTATACAAAATAACGTCGTTTCCAAAACAAACACATACATGAATCAAGTAACAGAAAACTTTTCCATATTTGTCTACTTAACCATTTACGCGTAAGAAGTATTTGTACTTGGCAATAGGCAGTATTTCCTGATAGGTAATTTTCATTTTACGTAATCCGATATTTTATGCGAATAAATGCGGAATCGTTGTAAAAATACGAGCGAATTTTTCCACAAAATAAACATATTTCGATTAAACAAATTACGCTTAAAATTAACACGATCAGTTTGAAAATCCAAGCCCAAAATTGCGACCGATTATGGAATAAATTTACAATTGTAAGAAGTACGAAAAACGCAGCCATTTCGAAAATATAATTTAATCTGGTTAGCTTGATAAAAAATTTCTCGAATTATTCACATTTGACAGTGGCGATTCTGAAAACAAAATTTTCAATTTATCATACAATGAAAAATAAATATATTTTACATGAATAGCTACTTTTTTGATTTATAACAATACAAACGTGTAACGTTTCATTAACACGTAAAGATTCCGAGAATCTTGAATTGATTAGATTTTCTTTAAATAAAACTCGAATCGAATTTTAAAAACGTAAAAAAACCAACTGTCCATAAATAATCTCGAGTAAAACCGATTGCAATTTTTGAAAACAAAGTACCTTTTGTTTGTTAATTTCGGCAACCCTGATTTATCTATTAAGCTGTACCCGTACTTATCGTATTCGCAATTGTGAATTCTCATCGCTCACCTGAATCAGCGAAACCGAAACGTACTCGCGGATACGATTGTAAAGTACTTATTCAATTTAAAAAAATACTCGACATGACTAACCTGCGTATGCGAACCGCGAACTATACCATAAAATATCGAATAAATCATTCCGCAGTATTATGGCCGCGAGATTACTTTCAATTTGAGGAGAAAAAAAATTCGTATGAATTTTCACAACATTTTGAAATTTCTATGGTACCATAACAACATGTAATATCAAAACACGAAGATTGATAACACGGAAACCTCGACGTTTACTAAATGCACCTTAATCCGTATTAATTAACTATGTAGTTATAATTCAAGGTTATTGAAATGGATATGAACCACTCGGAGGTATTTTTTGCAATTTAGTGGGAAAAAGAATGATTCCCAAAAAGTTATATAATTTCAAATAATAAATTACTCACTTTTGAGAATATGTGAAAACTGCGTTTAAATTGACAACAACGGTAACACTGAGTAACACTGATGAACTGCATCGATAGAACCGAACTCCACTAAAATGGATGGATTAAATGTCATCATCTTGTTTTGTAAATAAAAAATATTCAAGTTTATTGAATTATCGTTAGATTAAAGAAATCATGCAAGTTACCACGATTTCTTTCATTTACCGGCAACAGAGTTGACTACGGGTTTCTAAAAAGTCACGTATTGATTCACCGATCAACGAACGTTTCTGAAAATATTTCATTATTTATGAAATCGAAGGAGAAAATTAATACAAAATTTCGCAAATGGAGGGGTAATGGATGAGTAACGAGGATGATTTTCTATTGTAGACTATTTACGTCGTCTGGTATATAAGTAGATGATTTCGTAGAAAGACGTGTTTTTTATTTGGAGGAAAAACTCGTTGCGGAAGGAGTTATAGAAGTGAATAACAACAGCAACAGATCGTGCAAGATATATATTTAACTTATTCGTGCATCAGATTTGCTGTATAATTATACTGAATATATGAAATCTGTTATCACTGAAATTTGTATCTCCGATTAAAATTATTTCCACGTGGTGATACATAATACATGTAACATCAGAAAAAAAAAGTTATAATGGTACTGTACAAAATCGTAAATTAAGTTTTTTTGTTGAATAATTCGTCTCAATTGGTGTAAAAATCAACTTGAACGTCATTTTTATAAAAGTAGTAAATTTTGATAAGCAAAATTTCGTCAAAAAATTAATTACATGATTTTGTGCTTTATCCCATAATGACTTTTTTCAACTTTTTTAAAATGTTGGTATCACTGCTCAGGCAGGGCGTCAAATACGAGCGCTTAGAGACAGACCCTTTTCAGTAAGGAACGTCAGGGGTGCCATAAACACTGGTAGTTGTTATCAATAATCAGTATATTCAAATATTTGTTTACATTTTGTAAATGATAAAATATAAATTTAGGTGTCGTAGAAACGGTTCCATTATTTAGATTGTCTTGATGGTAATGCACCAGAATGAAGTATACTAAATGGACAGTAATCCATAGTAAACTACGTGGTACACGCGTTTACGTACCATTTGCTTTAATTTCACTTGAATACATATGTATTTCAACTCGATGAGTCTACTTAGGAACTAGGAAGCTAGTGTATGCATCTATTAGAATTTCCGATCTAGACATAAAACTGAAGAATAAACGCAATTTGAACTGAAGTATACTTTTATTACCTACAGCCTACATCTAATTAACATATTTAATTAAAAATTAACGAATAAAAAAAATACGAAAATAAATTGGAATATTGTCCGAATTATCCAATTATGCTTAAGATTTGCGAATTACAATTTACATACATATGTACTATGTAGGTAGCTATTTCAATACAAGGCGTATCTTGTATACAAAAACAAAACATGTATAACTAATATATCCGATGAGACTTTAATTTGACCTTTATTTGTTTACTTATCATACGAATTATGTTAATGTAACTGGTGTTATCACTCGAAATCCTATTCATTTAGTTCCATAAATGCGACGTACCTGTGGTACCCATTACCTAAATACCTACGTAATATGAATTTCGTTACATTCTAATAACTAATGAATCACGTTTCTTGCTCGCCTTCTTCACTTTTTTAAGTTCGTCTAGGGTAAAATAGCGTATACTGGAAATAATAAAAATTTCCGGAAACCGCTGAGGTAATATATGGGACGGCGAATTTTTATTAATCAAATAGTTTCAATCCGGGTTTAATTTCTTGTTTATCCGTAACAGCATTCTTGTTTCTGATTTTTATTAAAATTACCTTGGAACCGAACTATAGGTAGATTTCTTCATTCAAGAAGTGTATTTTCGGAGATTTTTATTACTTTATAATCGAAATTGGCCTTATCATTGTAGAAAGCTGATCCATCGACGTATTAGGTACCTGGGGAATTGATAGAAATGACTCATCTTGTATTTAACAATTGGTAATCTTAAAAACTTAATATCTAAGCTGGCATTTACGTTATAAAAAAATAAAAAATCAATATCTGGAAAAACACAGTGATCTTGAATTTTCAAGCTTAAAAATGTACTTTGTGTTGTTGGTATTTTGATGTAATTCTTTTTGCGAGAACGTAAAAGGATTTATGATAAAAAATGGAAACACAGTATAATAACATCTTTGGGAAGATTTACTTCTCAATTTTTCAACGAATTTCAGAGTTATCACAGCTCATTTTTTAGCGTCCATGTCTGTACAATGATTTATAAAAATACACCATCTAATCAAGTGAAGCAGCTATTCTCCGAAACACAAAAACGAAAACGAAACTAAAACGTCGAATTAAATTTGTAAAATAACGTTATTTTTTATTTCAAATATAAAAATCATAACGTAACAAAAAATACTGAATTTCATTCATCATAACAAAAAAATAACGATAACGAAAATTTTCAAGGTCAAGTAAAAAATTTCATTTTCGGACCCTGTCGAAAAATTTTCGACTACTTCTGAAATTTATGCGATATTCTCAGCAATTAACGTTCTTTTCAGTGAATACAGACACCAGTCTTTCATACGAGATGTGAGTATCGTGAAAAATATGTCGAGTTGTGTTAGATCGATGTATGATGCTGTTCGTTACAAATTAAATGAAAATAACTTTTACCTAAACCTTGAAATCCGCTACGTTGACAAATAAATTCCATTAGCAAGTATACAAACATCAGGATAATCGTAGCAACAACGAAATAGTGCAGAATTAGATACCTGAAAAAAATCACACACGGTTCTTTTAAACCTACATGATAAATTTAGTATTTGTGGAACTAATGGAACTACAGTTCGGGTGGTTAAATTCTCAAGGAGGAAATTCGCGGTTAAAATTATTGATAATTTTGAATCACAAAGTGATTAAATATTATTACAAAACCGGTAAATACAACGGCAACATGAATTACACGTTTGTAAATAAAATTGCCTATGTAAACTTGATAAGGAGCTGAACTATCAATCCGAAGATTTTGCTTTTTTATCGATATTCCGTAAAATGGATTACTTTTACTTTTACATTTATACTAAATTATTAAAATAAAAATTTCGAAGAATTTGTAGAATTTAACAAATCATTAATTATTTTTTACTTCCTCGAATCTTAGATAAAAATGGTCTGCAGTTACGTACATTTTATATCGTTTGATCGCCTTGTCGACGGTGCATTCTTTATCTTTGGCGATATACAAACGTAATCCTCGAATGAAAACTTCAAAGTATTTATCAATGTTTAAATCATCCAAGTTGAAATAAAATACTTTCTTATCTCGTTCAGGCAAACTTTTCCATAACTTATCGATGTTGTTATTAGGAATAGTCCACTCTTTCGTGCTGAAGTAAGCGATGAGATTCAAAAGCTTGTGAATTTTTTGATATATGTTTCCAATCCTGAAACAATATTTTGTGAATTCCGCTAACCGAAGTAATTCCATATTTGAATATGAAAAAAAATCACCTTGGAGTTTTACCAAAAATAATTAAAACTCTGTCAATTATGAAAGCTGGCGTTACATGAAAAATGGTGATTAAAAATCGGTAAAGTAAGTAATGTTTGACTACTTTTACCGTTGGTATAGTTACCTGTAAACATATTAAAATGAGATAAATTGTTAAGAAATCAATCAATTATACGAAATACGAACATACTAACAAAATTTCCGAAAGGGTATTTTTCCAAAGCTTTGTCACATTTGTTAAGAAATTCACACCATGTTAGATTGAAATTGGTCGTTGAGCTGCTATAGTTAAATATCGGTACGTCGAATTGTACCTTCTCAGCGATGCTTTTTTCCCTGATAAAGAAATTTTCGTAAAAACATGATTCGTGTGTTGAATTCAACTCGGTTACCATTGTTTGTTGGTATGATGGGTCGAAACGATCAAAGCGTTGATTGCGAAATCTCCTGGAACTATATCAGCTCTGCAGTTTTCATCAGCATGTACAACTTTCAAGATACCAAGTGCGTAACTAGCTACAATTCCAACAGGACCGTAGGTATTATTGATCCAACCAAGGACCGGTTCTTCGTAACAAGGTACAACTGTAAAGATACGTGTGATTTTTATAAGTTCAAAAAAAAATTCCCTTTGTTACCTGCAGCAGGTCTGAAAATGCTTATTGGCAATCCTTGTCCTTTATCGCGGCATAAATTTTCGGCGATTATTTTCGTATAAATATATGTATTCGAGTGTGGTTTTATTAATCTGCGACATATATGAATGATGAAAGGAGAATAGAAATTTACAAATATCGAAGAAGAAAACAAACGAGTACGCACGTAGGGGTAATTTTATAAAGAATTTCGTCATCTAGTTGTTCGACTAACATTAATAAACTATGAGCTTTTATAGGCGGATCGTAGAATTTTTCTTCGATTAATTCTCTTTCGGCACACGACGAGAAAGCAGTGGAAACATACGTAAAAGCCTAAATTGAAACAATAAATAACGTCAAAATTAAAGCTTTATATTGTAAGCGTTAAAGTAGGTGGTTGTAAGATTATAGTGTAGTGTAATTTATCGACTCATTAGACCTAGAAAGAAAGCACAGGTGTTTTAGTCTATACGTAGCTTAATACAGCAAGTCATGAAAAAGAAACATTTGCTTAAATATTATCATCGATGTCAATGATACTTTGCCTTTAATTTTTTCATATTTCTTGCTATATCAAGCAGGTTATCAGTGGATCGAACATTGATGTACGCCGATTCCCGTAAAATCGCGTCGAATTTAACTGTTGCAGCTACGTGGAAGATAATGTCAACTTCATCTTCGATGATTTTCTTATCATCATCTGAGATACCTAAATTATTCAGCATGCAGTCTCCTTTTATCGGTTTTACTTTTATTTCGTAATCAGGACTTGATTGTTTTGCGCGTTCGAAAATCTATCGAAAGATAAAATTCATTGCGTTTATTTTGCTTGTTTAAAACACGACGAATTCGCATGAACGAAGCGACTGATAAATACCGGATTTTCGAATATTTCGTTTACTCTTCGATATATGTATGTTCTTTTCTTTTTTCTCTCTGATTAAAATATAAATACAACGTAATTCCGGACACGAGCTGTAATCACATTTACATATTTTATACTTAAATTACGTCGAAATCGAACGAACAAGTTACGCTGAAGTGTTTGCGGTGATTGACATGATTTTCGTGCAATGCACGAGTATAATCAGAATTACCTGATAAATTCGTAATTAAAAATTTCATACGAAAATCAAGTTCATAGTTTCTATAATCGTAATTTATATTCTAATCGTTTGCCAATTAAATAAATTTATTTTACGATCGATTCCCACGGCAAGAACAAACATCTGAAATTTATCCTCTCAACGCGAAGTTATATTTACCATAATAATTTCGAAAGTAATACGTGTCCGAGGAAACCAGTAACACCTGTGATGAATATTGTTTTACCGGTGTAAAATTTTTCCACATCGGATATCATGCTGGATCTGTTGGAAACATGTAAACGTAAATAATGCAATTACAGCTGATGAATTTTCGGTAACATTGAATGGAAAAGTGAGTAAGCTTTGAAAAGTAAAATTTTCCATTTAGTTGTTTTGTGACAATGAAACGTTCTTTCGTATTATTTACACGATTATATGATTTATTTACTAATAACGCTAATGAATGATCTAATAAACGAATACCTAACTTCGGAATCATTAATCTATACATTTCACATTATCGTGATTACAAGTTGTCACTTTTCTTTGAAAAATTTTCATGGTGAGTTTGTATGAGCATAATTATCATGGAACTTTTTTGGTGAAGTTTCTCAACAAACAAACGATTACCGGGTGATAATTTGAATTTTGAAACCCTACTAGAGCAGTGATACCAACATTTTTAAAAAAGTTGAAAAAAGTCATTATGGGATAAAGTACAAAATCACATAATTAATTTTTTGACGAAATTTTTCTAATCAAAGTAGCGTTCAAGACGATTTTTACACCAATTGAGATGAATTATTCAACAAAAAAACTTAATTTACGATTTTGTACAGTGCCATCGTAACTTTTTTTTTCTGATGTTGCATCTCTGACTGGCAGGGTTTCAAACACCCGGTATGATTCTCACAAGTAACCTTATCAGTACATGAAGTAGGTGTAAGTAGGAGGTTTTCGTTTAATTATGTAGATAAAAAAATCACGACATTAGTAACTCATCATAACCAAATTTCATAAACTATACAATGACTGTTTATATTTCAGCATTCTAAATATTTAACAACGATGTACCTAAATGAACCATTCACAGTTTCGCAGTAAAACCTTCAACCTTAACTTCGAATATCGAAAATTAAAGAACCTCGAAGCAATATCGATATCTCATGTACCTAATCCAATAGCACCCCAAAACCGCTTCAGTTACAGTAATAATTTTCTACAACTTACTGCATCATTTTAATTAGAATGCGGCGAGATCTCAATGTAGGACGGCTTGGCGTTTTCTAAGACGAGCACATTCCTAAGAATGCAAATATATTTGCGTTCGCTTTAAAGATAATAAATCTCGACAAAAACATACTTGTATCACTTCGATCAAAAAACTAAGCATACATTGTTAAAAATAATTATAAGTATTATAAAAAAAAATCAATTTATTTTAATTCATGCAAGTCGACCTTGCCTTGAGAAATGTGAACAATCAAGAGTATAATCGATTTACTGTATATAGTTTCGATCAACTCACACGTCAAGAAGCATTATAAACTTACTAATTAAAAACAAAATACGTATTTTGAGAATTTTTACCAAAGCGGATTTAATTTTATTTAGTAAAGTTTTGAACTAGGTGAATTTTTTTCCTTTAAATTATAGTCTTTGAATTCATTCGAAATTCGAATAATTATTTCCGTTAAATTACGTAATATACTCGTAATACCTTCACAGGCTCACGTGCGAATAAATTTTCAAACAAAAATATTTCAAAATAAATGCTACTTGATATTACACAACTTTTTTAAGTAGGTATTTCTATAAATAATTTTCAGGAACTTACGCAATAATCTTATGTTTACAAGACATTTCCGGTAAAAACAATCAATTTAGTTTGAAATAAATTGAAATTTTAAATGAAATGCAGTTTTCAATGTTACTTAGGTTACGTAGATGAGTAAATGCGTAAAGTGAGCCTCACACAAACTCATAAAATGAAAAAAGATGAAAAAAAATCGCGAAAAACATTCAACGACTTGAGGATATTTGAATTATTGCTTTTTTTTACGAGAAGATTTAATTGTCTAGTCGATGACTTCTTCGGGTGTAAATATTGAAAAAAATTATGCAATTTGTTTACGTCTCTAAAATATTTTCATGTTGCTCTATAACGATGCGATGTTAAGCTAATAATTATTTAAAAATCTATTTTAGTATTTCTGCAAACGTCTTAAAAAAATTTTATCATGAGGAAAAATTAGAAAATTATTTGTTTACATTTGATCGATGCATCAGAAATGTAAAATTATCAATTTAAAATGAATCTAAAAAAATCAACATAAACGTGATTTACGAATTAAAAAAACAAGTATAGAATATTCGTGCGAATAATTTTCGACAGTTGTTCATCAAAGTATAATAGACTGTCGTTGATAATTAAAACGATGCCTAATTATCCATCTTTACTCTATCGTAATGCATCATACGAGTACGATGATTCTCTTGTTACTTCAGTATAATAGTTATTTAATTAATTACAAGTAAGCCTCATTTATTATGCAAATAAGTATATCAAGTAAACTAGAATAACACATGCACTGAGATAGAAATTAAAAAATAGATTTTCTACAATTATCTTCAAAGTTACGAATTCTTTAAATAGATGGTGCAGTTCATTGATAAAATGAACTAAAACGCTATCTATGTTAAATGTCGGTAATTACGAAATAGAGAAGTCTGATAGTCGCAACAACTGATAGGTACCTATCAAAATGTTCAGAAGATTACAAAAAAACGGTGTTAAATGTTCAAAAAAAAATAATTTGAAAAAATTGAATGAAAAATTTGACGAAATAAAATCACACTTTATTGATAAAACGATCAAACACAATACGGTAAATCAAATGACCTTGAAATACCAGGATTTTTCCATCAGTCAATATCAAAGTGATGTGGAAGTGGTATTTAGATAGAAAAATGTATTCGACAAGTATCCACTTCATCAATTACCAATTAATTAACTATAAATTTATAATTAATTTAATGCAATATAATCACGTAAATATAAATTTACCCAAATAACTAGAAGTAAAATTATAATCTAAACGCATTGCATCATAAAATTGAACATTTTTCCGGTTAATTTTCTTAAAATAATTATACCTATAGGCGATTTTATGTAACCACGATGCATTTTTATGCATGTCGTATCAATTACAGGATCCACCTAGGCACCCACCTACCTGCATATGAAAGATATGATTCAGTATTCTGTTATGAAATAGTTAAAAATTATTCATCTCATGAATCATTACACGTTTTACTTTTATGTCATTTTTAATTGAAATATCGAAGTTTTTATTTGAAAATTAGTATTCTTAATTAGGTGCAATGAAATACGATCGAAATTCAAAAATCGTAAATCTGACTGACTTCATTTTTATGATTAGGTCTGCATACAGAATACGCTGGTAGGTAAAAGTACAAGTATGTGTGATGATAATTCTACATTATTGAAACGAGAAATAAATAAATAATTTATTACATGTTTCTAGAGAATATTCACCATTATCAATGACGATTGGATAATTTCCAAGATAATAAATTGACGTAAAGTTTTACGAAAATGATTGTTATAAACGTTGTGTTTGCGTGGGTACAGATCAACTACATCCAAAAGTACTTCAAGCATACGTAGGTTTATGGAATATTACCACTTTGCAATACAAGAAACTACTAAAGTGCCTTCTGGTTGAAAACGGACATACATCATTAAATAAACGCATTTTCGATAAAAGTGATAAGAAATTGATTTCGAATTTCGATACATCTTCGCTCTACTTTTGGCAGTATCGATTGATCTTTCATATTTTAAAAAAATAGCACCGTTGTTTATGTTTTATCAGTAAAGTTTTTTATGGTAATTGTAAAAGGTTGCTTGGCAGTTTCACTCGAAAGTTTTCCAATCCGCTAAATTTTTCATGTAAAAATATTCATTCGTTGTTTCTCACTTTTTAGAAGTGAATTATCGAAGTACTTTGGTAAAGATAAAAGATCGATTACAAATTTACTTCAACTTCAATACATAACACGATAAGCTTGTTTTTATAATTTAAAAAAGTTTTGATGTAGTTTTTTCGAAATAATTTTCTGAAGCTATTTTCTGATTAATTCCATAGTTACTCGTATTTAGTATGTGATCGTCGGGCGTCAAATTTAGTAAATTAAATAATCCAAATTGTCAAAAACAACTGTTGCTTTCGCTTAGAACGAAGTTGTGCTACTATAAAGTGACTTTGGTAATTCACCATTCAACCGTTTCCACATATTTCGCTTTTATCAATTTTTATTTTAGGTTTAAACCTACGTGGCCTGATACAATAGAGGACAACTTTGTCGTGCATAATCAACTTCATTACCCATACCGCCAAGAAACTGGTTTTTTCGGGTGAAAACATTTCATTACACAGCTAAACTTTATTTCAAAAATATATTTTAAATTGATCAATTACATTTTTATTTCGTGATTAAGATATAATTCGGCTGCGTTCAAACATATGTCAAACATGAACACGAAAATTTTCCATAAAACGTAGTATTTGACGACGAGAACAACTTTATCTATAACGTACATGCTAAAAATGCAAATAAATTAGCGAAATTATCGTTCAAGTACGCAATGAAAATCTGAATCTTACATGTTTAGTGTTCTTCTAGCAGCACCGATTGATTTATCGTCTTCTTTGAAAATTAAACGCTTTGTACCCATTATAACATCATCTATGTATGGTTCAAGGGAATAGCTCTCCATTGTAATGGTAAAAAGTTGTTTATCAGCATCGCTCAATTGTTTTTTAATTTGAAATATTTTATCGTTCAAAATTCGCCATTGGTTTTGAGTAAAATATCGCAATACTTTTTCACCATTTGTTAGTTTATCTTGCATACGTACTAAGCTGAAACGAGTCGATGAATGTGCACAATCAGCATCTATGCAGATTACATAATGATGTAAGCGTGAACTTACAAAGGTTTTTTACCAAATAATACCAAAAGGAAATCGATTATGTACGCGGGTACGTAATGAGTTAAAACGCATTTAAGTTTGTACACCAGTTTGCTTTCAGTGAACGGATTGTTAGTTGGGTACCAAAGCATTGTTTCGTAAGGACATTTCTTGAAACGGTTGTGAAACATATGCGTAACTTCTTCCCAGGTGAAGTTATCATACGCCGTTTGTGAAATATTAAATACCGCAATCTCCTTCATTCTGAAGGAAAAGTAAAATATGTTAATGCACTTTCAATAACAATGAAAAAAAGAAAATTCACTTTACAATTTTTCCTTTGGGTTTACCCATGGTAAGCATAATATTCCATCAATACAGGTATCGACAGGTATAACGTTTGACTTGGCGTTCTTATTCATCATAGTGACGCGCAGTATTCCTTTACCTCCTGCGATAAATAATCCCACTGGTCCATTTATATTATCTACCCATCCAGGAATGGGTTCCTTGACAGCAGGAATTACTGTACGAACACAAAACGTTGTTAATGATCGAATGTATACAAGTAATTTAAATCAGAAATGAAAAATTAGTACCGATGGTTGGTCTGGCTACGATTAAAGGAACTTTGGAAACATAATCCGATAATATGGATTCGGTGAGACGTTTACTATAAACGTATGTATTCGGTAACGGATGGATCAATCTATAAAAAAATCAAGTGGTACTTTTTATGGTTGATAATCGTCCAGGTAATTTGTAGCAGTGATTATTGATAAGAGTACTTTGGCGTTATTTTGTTCAATAATTCGGGTTCCATCCAACGAACAAGATTGATTATATCGTATGCACTATGTTTCGAAGGATAAAGTTTTTCTTCAACTATTAAATTATCGCAGCAACAATAAGCGGTGGATACGTAAACAAAAGCCTACAAAAATTTGAAGCGTTATCAACGTATTAAGTAGTAGCTAGCTAGCTACTAGCTAGCTATTAAACTAGTTTCGACCACAAATCCATGAAAATCATGTACCACCTCTAATTTTTCCATTTTTTGCGCCATATCTAACATCTTGATCGTTCCTTCAGTATTTATGTTCACAGCGGTGCGTAAATCAGCATCCATTTTCAAAATGGCTGCGTTGTGAAACACGACGGATACTTCTTTGATAATCATATTTCGATCCGCGTCTGACAATCCGATTCCTTCATCTTTAACATCGCCAGCGATGAGTAGCACTTTATCGAGTATTTTAGAACCAAATTTCTTGAAATTATCGAAAATCTGAAATATTTCAGCGATGAAATTACGGCGTGAGGCTCCAAGATTTTCATTTAATTACCGGTGCATCGAATAGTTCTTCTTTACGTGACATCTCATTTTTACCGTGTTTTGATCGTATCAACACGTAGATAATTTCTAATAAAGGGCAGCTGTGGAGTAACTTCCATATTAACACTTTGCCCATAAATCCGGTACCTCCTGTTACGAGAATCTTTCGATGGGCGTAAAACAAAGATACTTGCGATTCGTTCATCATCATTTGAAGAATAAAATCGCGAAAGTAATTTATCGGTATTTACAAAATATTTCCAATCGCGTATATAAATTATACAAGTAATTTAATACACTTCAGCACAAAAACAACGTTGAGGTAATTCAAAAAATACACCTGATTTACTTTATCGTTAAATTCGACTCTTCGAGTTATTTGCAATTTTCAACTACCTTTGCTCGGCATTCGGTATCATATTTGCAATGCATAAATTAATAAATTAATCGTAGCTTGATTAACTTTTTTGCTCTTTCATGGAAATATGAATCTATTAGAAATAGGTGCTATCAGTGTCTACGTTATTGCAAATTAGTTTTCTTTACGTTTATCATTCACGTGACGATAAAAATAATGCAACTCGAATACTTCAGAATACTTGTGATAAAAAATTGAACATTTTGTAATAATTAAATAATTCATTCTAGTTAATTTTCGCAGCTGAATATTCGATGAATAAAAACGAATAAGATGAAGCAATCAAAATGTACTAAAGGTGATTTTATTGGACAACTTATAACAGAGAGAATATTTTAATAAATAACCATAACAAGCTCGCGCAGAAAACAAATTTCACGAAACAATGCAACGCGTATAACCTGAAAATTAAAACATCGTGAGTTTTTCCTCGAATAAACTTCGCGAAAAATTATACTTACATTTTTAATCTCGTAATGTTTCTCGGAATCGAGGACGAATCTTCTTTCACGAGAAATTCTCGAGCAAAATTTGAGCACGTTGTCATATACCCTACTCGATCGGTTAGTTCCCTCAAGGTGACAGGGAAAGTAGCTTGATCCGATGGATTCATGGAATTCTTCAATTTTAATATATTTTCCGTATCAAATTTCCACGAACGATTTGAAAAATACGTCAATAAACTCGTTCCCAGTGCGATTTTTTTTTGTACATGGACTAAGCTTCAAAAGAAAAAAAATACAAATCGCTTGTCTTTCTTACAACTAAGTCATATCGAAAAAAAAAATGAAATACGTACAATGGTTTATATCCGAAAAAAATAACCAAAAAATCGATCAAATATGCTGGTATCCATTGAAATAATACAACCGAAATTACATGAAGAATTTTATATCTATTCATTGTGATATTCGGATACCATAACACGAGGCTAAAAGGAGCTTTGAAATACACAGATAAAGCTGTTTTCATCATTTCATCCCAAGTAGGTGGCTCTACTTCGGTCAAGCAAAGATTGTATACCGGAACAGTAGGCGAACTATATCAATAATTATTTTAGATTTGAATTAAACAAATAATTGTTTCAAATTTTCACCTACTTTTTTACTTTTTCACTCCCCTCCCAAGGTATTCCTATTAAACCATTGCAAACGAAATCAACAGGTACGACATCAGCGTGATACTCAGGAGTGGTGTGTAAACTTCTCAAGACGCCTTTACCAGCCGCGATCATTATACCAACTACGCCATTAATATTATCAATCCAACCGGGAAACGGTTCTTTGAAGCTTGCAATCACTGGAAAAAAATTTCGTTATTTTTCCATCGATAAATGACGACGAAATGGAGAGCTTCGTTATACCTATCGAAGGTCTTGCTATGATGACAGGAAGTCTTGGATAAAAATCAGATACGACGTTTTCTGCGAGTCTTTTCGAATAAGTGTATGTATTAGGATGCGGAGCGATAATGCTGTAATAAGTTCGTTTTTAAAATTGTTTTTCGTTATTTATTAGCATGGATTAACCTATACAAAGATAGCCCACTGCATACCAAAAAGTGTTGCGCTTAAAAGGAGTCGGAAAGAGCTAAAACTGGAGCTCGTTCATAGATAGCGCACCTATGTTTCATCTTTCCCTACCTGATATCTTGTAGTTTACGCATGTGTGCATGTTGTTGTGTGTAACACGTTACACAAATACCAAGAAATCAAAAACAGGGGAACGGTGTTTACAACGGTACTCATATTAAGCCTGCAATTTCACGTAACGCTATCTATCGTCATAGCGGTTATTCAGAGTGGGCTATCTTTGTATAGGTTAATCTATGATGCTATGAATAATTATATTGTCGAATCGTTTTTCTGTAATTGGATAGGTAGTTTGGAGCCCACTTAATAAATGGGTAGTGATTACGAAACCGAAAAATTTACTTTTTGATGAGTAGATACTTAAATTTTCTACTTCTATTTGGTGAAAATGAATTTAAAAATATAAATTGTATATTCTCTGTTGCTTTGTTGATTACTTTCAATTACCGATATTTCGAAATTACTTCAACTCAACGAATGAAAATCGGTTTATCGACGACTTACTGCGGCGTCATCATATTTAATAATTTAGGATCCATCCAACGAACCAAATTCATAATATCGTAAGGACTGTCTCTAACAGGATATACCTTCTCTTCGGTTACACTTTTATCGCAATAGCAATACGCCGTCGATACGTAAATGAAAACCTGAAAGTGAATACTAATTTAAATTTGAAATCGTCATCGAAATACGATACGAATTACCTTTAAATTTTTCATGCACGTGCAAATATTCAGTAGGTTCATTGTCGCTTCGACATTCATGGTAATAGCTTGTTTCAATGTCGCGTCCATTTTCAATATCGCCGCTATATGGAAAACAACATCAACTTCATTTTGCAATTTACGTACATCTGATTCGCATATATTGAAATCTTTCGTTTCTAAATCTCCAGAAATTAATATGACTTTTTCCAACATTTCGGGATTGTTTTTTTTGAAATTATCGAAAATCTGAAATTAATAAATTCAATGCTTGCAAATTTATCGTACAGTAAAAATTACATACCGGAAAATTGAATATTTCGCCGAGTCTCTGCCGATTGGTTTTTCCACGTTTTGCTCTTATCAGCACGTAAATGGTGTCGATGAAGGGGCAACTTTGTAATAACTTCCATATCAATACCTTCCCCAAGAATCCGGTGGCTCCAGTGATGAATATTTTTTTACCGTTGTAAAATTCCGGTATGGTTATTCGTTGCGTCATCGTTTTGGAAAATTTTTAATCCTTCTTTCACGTATACGCGATAAACATCGCTATGTGGATGTTAACACCCCGGTTGCACTTTCACTATTTGATCAAATTGTTTACATGCCCGAGTACAAGTAAGATGCGACCTTGGATGATTATATTAAGCTTTTAATTATTCTAGAATAAAGTACATTTTACTCGTACATGAAATTTTTATCATTTTTATACATACTTCGGATGGACGAGGCACAAGTAAACATGTAAAATTAACCCACCACGACCTATGATCTGTACATCGACGTGCAATTAAAATGAATAACATGTACACAATTAGAAAAAACCGACGAAAAGTATTTCGAGAATTTCCATCACGTTCGAACATTCGCATAGAACCGCTACTTCGAATAAGTCCGCCGAGCACTGAAGCGTAAACCTATCTTATCGACACAAAGTCCCCATCCATTCACGAAAAAAACACGTCCAGTTCGTTTGATTTTTTGTTAATGAAAATTACAACATTTCAACGAGGTAATTATAAATAATTCAATAGATTACATCTCGCAGATGTGCGTATATTATTTCAAGTTTTTGAAGGGCAACGAACCAGCGATACCTTCTAGGAAATAATATCATGCGAAAGTATCGATTCGTCGTTACTTAATTTACATGATAAATTTTCCGATAATTAAAACACATCGACAAATTGAGCATGTTAATTCACACATGAAAAAAAATTGACTTCGGCGTGGTGAACTTTTTGATCGCAGATTTTAATGGGAAAACATGATAGAACAGTATGGTTTCAAAAAGTGTTGCAGCGAAATGAACTACGAAAATGTAACGTGTTTAATATTCATATTTCAACACGTCGAGGCGAAAACTACACCTAATAACGTTGTTAAATCGAAGCCTACATTTACGTAATACTCGTGGCATGTACCTACAAATTTATTCGATAAATGGTTTTAAAACGTAAGAAAATTGCATAAATTAAACAACAATCGTAACCATTCGTTACAGGAAATTTGAAAAAAAAAATCAAATGAAAATATATTTTATAGCTCCTATCACAAAAATAATAAAAAATTAACAAATAATTGAACATGGAATTTAGAATGAATGAAAAACATAATGAACTGAGTCGAGTATTATATTCATGTCGATATCACTCACTTCTGGTTTGTACTAATTCGTGTACGAATTTCCTGAAACAAGTACGTAAATTAATGCGATTGTAACAATTGGAGTAATTATACTTGATAGTTGATGCATTATCGAAATAAATACTTACCACCTGGAACTCCACGATCCGTTACTGGCCTACAGGTTTCGTATCGTCTACCAAAATTCAAATTTCCAATGGAACTCAAGCATTTATCTTTACCGTGGAAATGAATCCTAGCGTAATCGTCGCAGTCGGTTACACCGTCGTTGTTGCAGTCCTATTCACGTAATAGAGTAATTTTCACAATTCTACATCTTAAAGATTAGTTTCAGCTTTTAATTCAAGTAACATTACTTACGAATCCATTTTTAGCCATATATCCTTCTACAGCGGTTGAAGCACAAGCGTAATCCTTCGAGCAATCGCTGAACGCTGAAATAAAATCGTGAAAGTATTTCGATGTGTTTGAAAATAATCAAATAATCTACCATTGGTTCGATCTGGATCATCATCCGGTAACGTTGGTCTTCCAGCTTCCGTCCAGTACTCTTTAGTGATGAAGAACAAACCGCAGTAACCTTTTTGACATCCTACGGTCGCGTTACATTGAGTCGACGCGTAACATAAACATTTCAAGCATACTGCGCTCAAATTAGAAACATATTTTTTGCCTCCATC
The DNA here is from genome assembly GCA_003261595.1 of Maconellicoccus hirsutus. Lineage (NCBI taxonomy): Eukaryota > Metazoa > Arthropoda > Insecta > Hemiptera > Pseudococcidae > Maconellicoccus > Maconellicoccus hirsutus. Next base: position 20,873 of record QBDW01001249.1, read on the forward strand.
TGTACATGAAAAATAACGTGATAGAGTAACAATTGACTATCGAAGCTTACCGGTTAATTCTTATTTATATCTATGTTACGATAACTGATAAGATCATATTTAGATCAATGTCGTGAACTTTAAACCCACATTCTTCGAAAGTTATTCAAAATAGACGAGACAAGATCCTAACATGCAACATTGTATGTGTACTGTGCATTGATAATAATCATTTTTATTAATTTGATAAAACGGGCATTAGCCTCAAGTTGCGAGTAAATTTGAACCCATGTTTTTCAAAAAATTCCCACCAATAAGGGCCATTTCTGTTTATAATCGCGTAAACATTCGTGAAATATACGTATAGGCAAAGTATTGTAAACTTTATTTTTATGAACTTAAATAAACTCTCAATTCAACACGTTGTGAAAGATCTCAAAATATATAGAAATTATACTTACAAGCTGTGTCGAATAACATATAAGAAAAAATTAACGCCAACAGACACACGTACCTCTTCATTTTAACGTTATTTTTCACATCTGAAGAAATTTGTTTTCAGAAAAACACGAAAGAATTGAACATGTTTACATAAAAATTCTGCGTCTGCGCGTTACTTCGTCAGAACAGGTTATCTAAGAAAGTAAAAGGCAAATATGCACTTCGGTGGAACTGCGTAATTTTCCCTACAAACAAATTTATTTTTAAATCGGCTAACAAAATGTACATTAATAAGAGAAATATTATAATTTCAGCGTCCGCTCGTGAGTTCGAGCTGTTGAAATCCTCGAACCGGGTATTTTCCCATTTTCCGTATATAAATTATACGAGTTCGTTAATGACGCTTTTAAAGATGGCAGATAATCTTAGTATTTATTTTCAAGGTTATTACGAGTATATCGCGTTTATAGACGAATAACGGGTCTTTAGAAGACGTTATGGTTGTTGTATTGCATTTCGAAGTAAAAGTTCTCAAAGTGTAGGTAGATAGGTAGGTAGGTAGTTAGGTACCTCTACCTATACTTTTTATTATTTCATCGCTTATGAAAAGATGAATAATTTTTGTTAAAGATTGAAAACTTGAAGTCGCTGGTTCATCACTTATTTGCTTATTTCATCGATGCTATTTATAGGTACCACATACCTTACTCCTTGTACCCGTTTCATATGCACCAACGAATGCACTCGTTATTTGGATAAATTTCCATTTCATTACGATAATGAAGCGTTTAATACGGTTAAGGAACTTTTAATTCTGTCTACATAAAGGGTTATCGAATCGAATGCGAAAACTTCCTATTGTCAAGTTCAAGACTAACCTCGATTCTCGAATAAAATTCTATTTCGATGAAAGAAAAGTGAAGCGAAGAGAAACATGAAAAGTAATTTCTTATACGTGAATTTTTCATTGTATATCCCAATAGAATCTTATAATTGTTAAACGTAGTATAAAAATAAATAATAAATTACAAATGTTTCTAAATAATCAGATCTCTTGATAAAAAATAACGAAATATAAAGCTTCATTGCGTTCCAGGTGCTACACCCAATGTCTGAACGTGTTTCTCGCAAGTTGAAAATTTAGTTAAATATTCCCCAGCTAAAGGTTGTTTGCAGCCTTCGTAACCTCCATATTTGTGAATGGCGGCATAATCGTAACAATCAATTACTCCATCTCCGTTGCAATCCTGTAACAATGATGTGCTTTTTAGGTATTGTTAAGATAATGAGCTACCATTTGCGTTTGATAAGGATTTTTTCGTTTTACGAAGGTGATATAATAATTATACGGTGAAAAACGACCATAATTAAAAAGTGATTAATTTCTCAAATAGTGATAAATCTTGATTATAAAAGCGATGTCTGATTCGAACCCCAGATATTGTATTTTTAATGTTTTAATAGCTTTTCTAATATCCCACTGAGATTGTTTATGTCGATGAAAATTTTCAAATCAAGATTTCATCTCGAGTGGAGTTGATGGTCATGATTTTTTTTATGATCAATGACAAAAATATTTACGTAGGTGAAATGTTTAAATTCGAAATCAGCCGTGTTTCAATCAAATTTGACGATTCGTTTATGCAAATTGATTGTTTTTAAAATCACAAGTAATTAGTTTGAGGAATGAAAATCGGCTTCATCCAAGATAGCGAGTTTTATCAGTAATGCATGGTGGTGAAATATAACAAAACAAAAGGTATATGAAATATTGATGTTGAGGCTTTTTTTGTAGAGCTTGGGATGACTTAATACGAGAAAAACTTTTGAAACAAAAATTGATGGAAATTAAACGAAGTACGTTTTTTGAATTAAACGGTTTTTTTGTACCTATTCAAAATTTTTCTCTCAAGTCATCCAAAGACCGACAAAAGCGCACAAACTGAAGAATTTCCTTTGCTATGCTCAAAATAAAGCGAAATTGTGACAAAATTTGATGAAATACGAAAAAAATGCTTATTTTAAAAAATGCTCCTCCTTTATTTTCAACATTTTCTGTTTTAAAAATGTTTCCCTCAAGTCGCTCTAAGTCTCGTAAAAACGTCCAAACTGGAGAATTTTGTTCGCGATGTAAACAATATAGCGAAATTGCGGCGAAATTTGACGAAATACGAAGAAAACATTTATTTAAAAAAATGTTCCTCATTTAATTTTCTACAATTTTTGTTTCGAAGGTTTTCCTATCAGGTTATCCCAACCTCCGCAAAAAACGCTACAATGTAAATATTCCATATGAACATTTTGATGAGTTGTCTTATCACTAAATCTATAAATTCGATTAGAATCGCCATCTTGGACAAGGCTTATGGTACTTCGAGTATCAAAATATCAACATCTTTTACTACGATGTCGACTCGAAGAACACAGTTAAATTGGTAAATCGTTGCGAAGCTGAAACATTTAGAAGTTTTCAATGTAATAATATTGAAAATCGATCAATTCTACACGAAGAATTTTGATGGAGAGCTTTATGAAATTAATCAGATGCTTCGTTGAGGAAAATAAATAAAAACTAGAATTCTTTTCGGTTTCATTAAATTACAAACTCGTATCGAAACGTTGAAAAACACGGAATAATTGAACGGTGAATATTTGAAATTATTTTCAAATATTGAAAAGACACTTTTAATACTTATTCCATAACTCTTACGAGCATGAAAACAAAAACTGGTCGTACGAAATAATATTTAACTAATTTTATAAATCTACGATAAATACGAATTTTTCAACGCTAAATGTTTCGATATAAAAGCAAACAAGTAGCATACAGAATTTCCACGTATACTCACCGATTACCTATTCGTACATGAAAGATGATACATAAAACAAATACAAAATGCAAAATAAATTTACCTTAGCGAATTTCTTCAAATAATTCGCAACAGTGGTACCAGCGCATTTTTCATCGCTCGTGCAATGCGAATAAGCTACGAGAGATCAAACCACATGGTTAAAAATTACACTTTACAAGCGACATAACGCGAACATGTATAAACCTGTATTCGAATTAGGATCTTCGTTTTTCACGGTAGGTTTACCAGCATCTGCCCAATATGCCCAAGTAATCCTGAACAATCCGCAAACATCACCGCTACATTGTAAAGATCTATTGCAGTTTGAAATCGCTTCGCAAATACATCCCAAACACCAATTACTATCCGCCGGTACTTTAACTTGCGGATTCTGAGCTATTAAAACAAACCATGAGCTGCGCGAGTACAAAATCGCAAAAAATTCACTTACCTTGGCAAAAATTCCACGACACGTATATGAAGAAAATAGATAAAATAGAAGCGCCGAATTTATTCATATTTCGCATGCGATCGAAACGTCGAAAAAAAAACGGAACTTCGCTAGTACGAGAATTAAACCGGAGTAGAGATAAATTTTGTTTAAACTATTTCCATGGGCGCTTTTAACTAGACACTTCCTTCGTTTTGTAATGTTATTAACATAAGTGCGAACGCATGCGACTAGCTTAACAAGGTTCGCGAGAAAACAAGTCCTTTTAAATTATGCCCACGTATCGTCTGCAAACCGGATCATCATTGTTTCCAAGGCCAATAAACTTCAGTCAAAGTTTTCCATTTTTATGTGCATTTCTCAGAAATAACGCTCATGTTACCAATTTTTGTAATGATGGTATCTCAGCATCGTAGTAAAGAATATCGTGCAAAACGATAAATAATGGGTCATATGGTCACCAACTGTCGCCACAAATTACTTACAAATGCAAGAATTCCAAGAACTCGATGTTGATTCTAATAGTTTGCTATAATTCGCACAATTTTGCGTTTTTTAATATAAACCAGATGTTTGTGCATATCTGAAACATGTTTAGGTTAGAAAAATAAACGTGCATTTATCAAAGGTCATGGCGGATCTGCCAACAGTTGTTTCTGACTAAGCGTAATTTAAAAAAACATCATTCGATGATCAGTGTACAGAAGCACTTGAAAATGCGTCAAATACTTATGAACTGTATTTTCGAAGCACTTCCAATTCGATAAATATTTTTTGGTGATCGGAGAATGTGTTGTAAGTGGCATGTAGGAACAATTACCGCTCGTATCAACAAGTTCAAAGCGCAACATGATTTGTATCGCGTTATCTCAAGTGATATGCAGCTACGCACTTACAAAGCTTTGAGTACTACATACATAGTATATCAATAGCTCAATAACGCGAACTAATTCATTTCAATAATGGGAAAGAGTATTGACCGTATAAATACTCATTTAGCTCGTAAATTAAGTTTTGTAAACATGATCATTAATTCTTCAATATTACATCAAACCGTAAACAAAACAATGTTTTTCCGATGAAATCTTCGGTCTAATTAGTAATAATTAAACATCTTCCTAAAATTTTAAGATATCAAAACAGTGAAAAATCACTTCGGGTGCAATCGTGTATATTCGGCTTCGTTCGGTGAACTATTGTGATCACTGATCGTGTACCTGATAAGATGAAAATTAATAAAGCGAATTAAAATAATGATTAAAATCGACAAATTAATCAAACATTTAGACTTCGGAATCAACAAAAATAGTACGTAACATTTGATTTGATTTTTCAAGTACAATATAATTTTATCATTTATATCAACCTACTTTTTTTTCATTTTCAGAAAAAAAAATCATTTGCTTAAAGTTCAATCTAATTCAGAGGTGATTCGTGTATACTTCCATTATTTCTGTTATCGAAACATCAATACACATTCTTGTTTCTCCAGTCTCAGTATTTTTACGTCGGCTTAGACTGAACTTCGAGTAGAACTTTTCGTTCATTATTCATGGATGATTATTTTTTTCTGATAATAAAAAAGTTGAGAAGTCGAAAACAAAATAACAAATTGACTATGCAATTAAAATATCAGTACTGAATCATTTCCGAAGAAGCGAATACCAAAATGGTTCCAGTTGTCCACGATTTCTCAATTTCAACTCGTTTTCTTAGATTTCATCTTATCAATGTCATCACATTTGTTAAACGAATGATTCCGAATACATACGACGATATCCGAATGATTCCTTATAAATGATGGCTCAGGATATCGGAACAAGCGTACTTAAATCATAAGTAAGAAATCGACATCATAAACGAGGCTTGCAAATACACGAGAAAACGTTCATCCAGAAAAATATAACTACTGAGTTGCTTCATTCAAAAAGAAAATACTTCACCATAATAAATTTATTGAAAATAATTCTAACAAGACTAGTTTTCGTCACATAGTACAAAATATCTCCGAATAAAAAACAAATCACAAATAAATAATTTGAAACGTTTCGCAGAGGTACAAATCATGTCTTCGCTACAACGTTAAATACGATTTGACTGTTTACAAATAACTTTTTAAAACGATTCGTGAAAAATTGTAACATCGAGATACATCAAATATGAAATTATAAAAATGTTCAAATTTCGTTTTCATGGAAGATTATACGAGAAAAAAGCGTAAAAATGTTGGAAAAATGAGATTCAAACTGATTTTTCTGTGTAAATTTCATGAACAGTACGAGCGTTAGTCTTGACAGAAAGGCTGAAAAATGGCATCTTAAAATTAATTCGAACTTAAAAAATATGACTTAGTAGATAACTGACTCGAAAGATCGTTTTCGTTGGAATAGATTTCGGAATGAAGAATTAACACATGGAACGACACGAAACATTAGTTCGTCTCGTTCTGGCACTGTTTGGGATTTTCTAAGCATCACATCGTAATTTCATCGTTTTCAAAACTCGAAAAAATTCACAAGTTTCTACAATAAATATTTACCAGCTTTCGACAGAGACATTTTTCAACAATTTTCTGTCGATAGTTTGAAATTTTTTAAATTTTCATCAATCTGATATTTTTAATGTATTAGAAACATGTTGAAAGATCGGTTTAATTTTACAGATAAAAAGAGATCACGATACTACCTTACTTTGTTCGGACTTGATCGAAAAAAAAAACTTAACAAAATTAAAAACAAAAACAAAAATAAATTTAAAGTACTAAATAAAAATAATTAAGTACGTAATACGGCAGCCATCTTTATACACATTTCTTGTTAAAAGGACTTCCACATTTAATCAAGTTGGTCAATTAAGAACACATGAATTTTTACTTTAGATTATGGAAGACAATCTCGATTCGGAGGAGATAAGGTTAAAGAAAATCTCCAAGTTGGCTGAAATGTATCGAAAAAATTATAGATTACAGAGATTTGTTCAGTGTCAAACGAAAATTGGTGTTATACAAAGAACTTCCAACAGCTCATCGGTGTCATTTTTGCGAATAAATGTAACGGAAAACTGAAACCTATTCACGGAGCATACTGCGACGTACTAAATAAATGCATCGAACAAAAACTAAAAATAAATCCTATACAAGATAGGCATTAACATAAATGAAAAGCATTTTCATTAATCTACTTGTTACGGTTCGCCGGTTTGGTAACCTTACAAAATTCATTCAAGAAATTATCTCAGGCACAGGAACTTATCAATGAAAACGCCGATTTCATTTTAAACATTAAAATAAAAAAGAATAAAGACAATACTGAGCGTAGATACCACGAAGTGAATATAGCATACGTTCTCCCGATACCGTATGCGGACACGGAATTAAAATTAATGGTAGAGACTTGCTCCTAAAAGATTTGATTCATCCACAGCCTAATGGTTCCCCCATAAGTACATTTTACTGCTTACTACAGTAGCAATATTTCCTCAAATGTTCTTGGTTGTCTTTAATACACGACGAATCATCTCCGTATTTATTAATTCTACTAACGCCGTCGATCTGAAAACAAAAACGAAAAATTACCTCTCGAATAAAAACCCCGTACAAATTAACTCACCATGAATGTAAATTGATCGGAATTTCTATCGTAAATGGAAGAAAATTCGAATAAACCTTCTCCAGGCATAGTTTTCACTTTGATTTGAAACAAATCCGACGTCACTATAACTTTATTCGTCAAATCGGGTAAATGACCGTCGACATCGACGGATCCTTTGAAAGACAAAACTCGTTTATTAGGTAACAATTTAGCCGCTTCGTAAACATCGGCTAAGCTGAGTGCTTCGCAAAGATTCGAATATTCGGAATTATATTTGTTAATGAAATCGACAAACTCGATGGATGCTCTTTGAACTAGCTTTTGTTTTATGTCGACATTTTGCCACATTAAACAAGCGCACCAATGAGGTTCTATTTCAGCATCGCGGCACGATCTTTGTTTAGGTATCTGTAATCAGTTCAGTTCATAGTTTCGATCGGATTCATAATTTCGTTTAAAATTCAAAAAAATACCTTTTTGAAAAGTGAAATCGCTCTTTCGTCTAATGTACCAATTCCAGCTCCTTCGAAATGTAAAACATTCCTCAGAGTTTTATTGATATCAAAAGGCGTAACTAATCTTTGCGCGTTTTCTTTGAAATTATTATAAGCTTCGGGATATTTATTTTTAAACCAAGGTGGAAACGTGAACGAAAAAAAAGGTAAACGTTCTTCTAATTTGCCTTGCTGCGTGTTCCTCATTTCAGCAAATCTACAATGAAAAGATAAATTAAAAAAAATAACAACGCGAAAAATCGCACAAAATATTACCTATGGCCATGGTCGCTCATAATAATCATTAGAGTATCATTTAAATATCCTCGTTTTTCGAACCAATCGATCCATTCTACTAGATCGTCATCCGCTGCGCCAATTAAATTATAAGAATCGTGCGATAATTCTCCGTGAAATCCGAAAGTAAATTTGGGTTTGGTGGGGTAAACGGTGTATAGATGTTTAGCATAATCCATCATAACCTGCAAGAAAAAAAAACATTTCTTATGTAAATCGGTGAAAGTAAAGTCACACAATGAAAAAAAACCTCCATTAGCACTTTTCGCTACAATAATGAAACTCTATTTCGTTTGAAACGTTCAATAAGACTATGTTTTTTTCGAAAATATTGATTACACATTATTCAAGATTAATTCATTACTCGTAACAGGCCTACACATAATTTGCTATAAAATCAACACCCATAAAAATTTTATGGTAACTTTGTTATCTTCTCGCGTAATTACACGGAATACAAGTTCAACGAAGAAACCCGAATGATGCCGAACATATCCGAAACATTTTCACACCAAGGAAAAATCATACCGCATACAGACGCTACTAAAAAACACCAATTGGTGATAATTTTCTAGAATTTACGAAAAAAATACACTCAAGAAAAAAACTTCCGCAGCATCTAACGTTTCATTCCATTTCGGAAATTATCATTTAATAAAATGATTTTATCATGTTTCCATTAGAATTAATTTCGTTGATTAAAAGCGCATTGAACTTCAAAAAGCATTAAGTTGATCCTGAAATATATATCAACTGCTTACTTTATGCCTTGGTAGAGATCCCATACAATATGGCTTATTACTTTTGAAGTAATCTTGTGAGTCAAGATACCACGTTCTCATGTAATGATCGGTGGGTTCGGAATGAAAACCTTTCAATCGATATGTAAATATACCGGTTTCCGGTAAGTCTTCCATGAACGCTGGAAATTGAAAATAACAAGTAATTAATACTTGTGAAAAATCATTTCGTAAAATATCTATTTGTAGTAAGTTTAATTTGGTTTATTAAAAAAAAGTCGAAAATGACAATAAATTAAACAACCTATCGCGAAATTTCAGTTCCGCAAAGAATCATAAATTCTATTCAAATAGGGTTTCATCTAAGATGACGATTCTTATCAATTTTATCAATTTGGAGGTAAATCAAAACCAAATCTTACGTGAAATATTTACGTTAAGGTGTTCTATAAGACTTCCAATGACTTGTGAAGAAAATTTTTGAAATAAAAGCGATCGAAAATTAAACGAAGAATATTTTCTGTAATAAACATTTTTTTCCTATTTCGTCTAATTTCGCTGTAATTTTGTCACACTGCTGACATTGTCAACGAAGTTTACAAAAAATGCATCAATAAAGTGTTCTATTTAAGGTTTAGTTCGTTTCACCTTCAAAGCTATAAAATTAAAAAAATCGCCATCTTGAATAATTTGCGCATAAGTAAATAAATAATTAAATCTCAGGTAGTTAATTACCAGTAACATAACCAAATTTTCTGAAATCATTCCACACGAAAGGATACACATTAACGTGGGTTGCTTTAGCGGCCATTCTTTTTCGCGTATCAGGCATCTCCAATTCAGTTTTTCCTGTTATCGCGTCAATATAAAAACAATAGTACATACAGGACAATGAAACATCACATTTCATTTAAAACACAATCACCTGTTAATATAGGAATAATTGCTTGCGGTGTACCATCACCTATGATATTATATCCTTCTAAAACAATAGATTCGAGTGATTTCAATTTATCGAAACTTTTCGGTAATTTCCTCATGAAAGTCATCCTAGATAACGAATCGAATCCGAACATCAACACATTGAGTTTCAATCCATCTTTAGGAACATATTCCCAACCAACTCTTTCCAGAATATCGGGATCTAGACGCACACCAGCCATTCGATTTTCCCACCTGAAAGCATATGCGTTGGTATTGCATAATATAGCATTTAGGTTGACCTTTATTTCGTACCTTTTACCGGAATCCGACTGGCAATATACACGGAAAAAGTCACTATCTTCTAAATCGTGTTCCGTATGAGTTATGGTCACGTGACCCAAAAACGTACTGAAATCGCTGGAACGCACGATATCTGAAAGTACCAAACGATGTAATGCTTGAAATTGAACCCTTCAAAAATCACCATTTACCGGAAAATTGGCATTTAATATCGCCGTGTTTTTTCTTCGCCGCATCGGTTATTCGAGCAGTATTGCCTTCGATTTGAACCCAATCTTCTTCGTCGCCGCATTCCAAAGGTGGTTGATATTTAATATATTGCAATATTTCCGAATTATTTATATCCAATTTAGGTTGATGACAGACTTGATCTTCGTAGCTGTAAAAATTATCGTTATAAGATTCCAGAATAGTATTCGCGATTTTTTTTCTTTCGCTAAATATAATTACATTATATAATTCCATAGCCGTGTCAACGTTACGAATTACACTAATGGGCTTACATTCGTAATATTAAATTTTCAGCACGTTCGTACTTCGTACCAGCGGAAAAGCTTTCTCGAGATGGTACGCGATTATAATTGAAATTTTTAACGTCGATGTGATAAACGCTTACGTAATGCGTATACATTTTAGGTTGAAATTTATTCAGATCAGAGTTGCGCAGAATGGAAATTACTTCGAGAATTATTCTCCCAATTCGTCGTATTAATTCGAGTTAGACGAGCTGAAGAACTCATAAACGAGAAATTTTTTACAAATGGTATTTCCAACTTATTCGCTGGCATTTCGCTTATCAGCTCGATTATAGATACACATTTCAGTACTTTATCAACAACGAGAATAGAACACAAGAATAAAACGATACAGGCGTTTATTTACAATTCGAGTAAAAATATTAATTATTCTAATGAATAGGTACGCCGAAACAGTATTAAGCCCTAAAGCGTTGTTATCGCGCACAATAAACGAATTCAGTTTCAAGGTAAACATGATAAGTCTACTTTTCACGCGATGTCATCTTTCGCCAAAATACTGTTTCAACGAACCACTAGAAGCAATTCATTTATCGTATTGTACTCCGAACTGGTTTTCATTATTCGATTTTAAATCACTCGAATTTTAGCCGTAGGTAGCTTCATTGCGAATTGGTTACTCTTACGGTTAAAATACGAACGATATTTTGCTCGTTTAACGCTTGGAAGCACTTGAAAGTGGAGAAGTATCTTTTATGTACGCAAAATAATTGAATGAGAACGCGAGTCGCTAATTCATACGTTCAAATAATTCAGTTAACAACAATTCGAGATGGCAATTTATTTAATCAAGTGAAGATGTCGGTTCGATGCAATGATGGGAAAACTCTTCGAAAACAAGTGATTCGTCGATTATAATTCAACTCTTTGTGAAACTACAAAATTAAAACTCAACTCTATTTGAGAAGATAGTTGAAACTCGACTCTTTGTGAACAGTGATGGGATATCCGTAATGAAGTTTTTCCCATTCCAACCTTCCAAATTTCCCTTTTTTCCCATTTTTCAATATCTAAAATTCCCACTTTTTTCCCAGACTTGTTTGAAAAAAAAGTAAACACATCATATTTTTCCGTTTTTTTTTTTAATTTTTTTATTAGCCTTATTATTTATTAAAAACAAACTCAAAATGTAGTAGGTAACAAAACTGAACACCTAAGAAATTCAAATAATATAAAAAACAAATAGGTAATTACTCAACTGCCGAAACCAACAGTAAAATACCTATTTTTTCTTTTTTTTTTTTTCAAGAAATGATAACTCTGCAGACAATAAATAAAAATTATAAAAAATTCGATAATAGTTTTAAATTTCTCTTTTTTCCCACTTTTTTCCCAAAATTTGACAAATTGTTGAAATTCCCCACTTCTTCCCTTTTTCCCACGCGACTATTTTTCACCTCTGAATTTCCCACGATATTCCATCACTGTTTGTGAAACTAAATGAAACTCGACTCTTTGTGGAACTAGTTGAAACTCGACTCTTTGTGAAACTAGTTGAAACTCAACTCTTTGTGAAACTAGTTGAAACTCAACTCTTCGTGAAACTAGTTGAAACTTGAACTGAACTCCAACTTTTTCAGAGTGAGTTAAACTCTTCATAAAAAGAATCGAACTCTTCAGAACACTTTCTTTTTCAGGGGTGGTGGAACGAAATAAGAAACGAAACGCACTTTTTCCAAAAAAAATTGCTGTAACGTTTTACGAAACGAAACGATTTTGTTTGAAAAAAAGTAACAAAATGTGGAACGAAACGAAATATTTCATTTCGTTTCCGTTACTATAATTTAAATTTTAATGTTTAATTAGTGTTTTTCCACTATTTTTCAACGAAATATATATTTCTGTTTAGAGCTACTACTGAGGTACTTTCAAGAAAATCATGTTGGAAGGCTGTCATGTGTAGAAGTAACCACAGGATACATCAAAAGTTGATCTTTTTTTAATAATTTGTCGTTTTGCAAGATGAATTTTTATGAATTTTTTGAAAAAAAAACGAAATCATTTTAGTGAAGAAACAAAACAAAATTGGAAAAACCCGTCAAAACGTTATTTCGTTCCACCAGCCCTGTTCTTTTCATTATTTCATCGCATAACTCACGTCGACTAGTTACTTTTTGTTTTCAATAATTTGAAATATCTCAGTGTTCGGATATTGAAATTACGTTTCTTTCCTTTCGTAAAATTCATCAGCGCAAAATTCCCCTTTTTTCCCCTTCAAAATTATCAAAAATTCACCATTGTTTTTCCACAGGAATTCTTTATTATAAAATTGAAATTCAAGTAAAATTCGTAGTTTTTTGCTATTAATAAACTAAAATAAGAAACTAGCATTTCTTTAGAAATATTTCTACTAAAAAAAAAAACAAAAGAAAACAAAAAAAATACAAAAGAGACTTAAAAATGAAAAAGAACCACAACTGTTGGTTCAATTTCAAAAGGATTTATTAGTAACTCATGACCCATGCTCATGACAATTAACGTATGAGATGAGTCAAAAGAGATCAGAATTCACAAAACGTAAAATTTCCCTCGTTTTTCCCTTAAAATTGCGATGTTTTCCAAATTCCCCTAGTTTTTCTCTTTTTTCCATTTTCCCCCCTAAGCCAGTTTTTCATTGCCATTTTCCCCACGATTTGGGAAATTCCTCTCGATATCCGAACACTGATCTCAAATAAGTAGGTCTAGGTATTCGATTAAGTAGAACGAAAATTTATCAAAAAGTACCAATCGCTTCATAAACTTTTCTGATAAAAGAAGTAAAATTCAGTTACTCTTTTCATCTGAGTGAATTCGGAGTCACCTTAGAGTTAAAACCTCGCTTTTACCGCTTCGATATGGACGAGTATTTTTTTAAATCGCATAATTTATTTCTCCAAGACGATGATAACGGTTAAAATGATCAATACGTGGATTTCTTCAATTACGACGATTGATTCGTCAACGTCAAAGTTACGCATACAAACAACTCAATCGATGAATTCTTCGCATAGAGAATTTCGTAAAACATACGAGCACACGATAGGCGACACTATCGACTGAGGACAAATATTTCAAAAACGGTTAATTCACGAATCAATAGCATCGGCAAAGAGCGAAGTGTTCAAATATTAAAGAAATTAGTATACGATGACTCTTAACAATCCAATTTCCAAGTAACACGCGATTTACCTCGAGTCATTTATAATTTAGGTCTTGTGTTGTACAAATGCTTCATCCTTTTGTAGTCGTTTATTAAGAAAACCCCGTCGTAAATTGTGATAAAAGAGGAAGCCGTTGACATGACGTTTACATTGGCAGTATTTCAGTGAGAAAAAATATAGAAAAAACACGTACGAGAAAAATATTCGTCATGTGGATATTTGCAGTTGACTGTTTGATGCTGAATAAGAAATTTCTTCTTTTGTTTTTTTTCTTCATAGACGATGTATTCACATAGTGTTTATTGGAAATTATTTAGTACAAAAATAGTACACGAAAAATGGAACAAGAATTATACTCACGATTTTTTTATTTCTTGAAGATATTTTAGTAGGTTTTTTTCACGTATAAAGTTACCTAGAGCTATTTAAATTCGTGGTTCCAAATATCGCGTTTAATTATCAATTAACCGGTAACCTATACCTAATTGGTAACTCGTACTCTTGGAAGGTTATTTCATAATTACTCGTACCGTTAATAAGTAATAACCATAAAACAATACGACATAAAACTATCAACTGAATTTTCAGGTTCTGTTTTTCATTCGTATTTAAAATAACTATAAAGCACGAAGTTTAAAGAGCAATTTTCCTTACGAAGATTTTTTTACTTTTGCGACAAGGAAACCTGAAAGCAAACTAGATAATACATAATTAGGTAACCTTACTCGTTAATGATTTCCGTTTGTAACCCATAATCCGAAAAGTAAAAACAGCATATTGTATACGCGACGATGAAACCGAATGATATTACGACTATAATTCTTCGCACTCGAAGTGGTAGCAGCGAAAGGTAACGCATTTCAAGTCAATTTCTAAACATAAAAATATAAAATTACAAATACTGAAAATTATTTCACAGCAAGGAAAATTGAAATATCTGCTCATGCATATGAATCAATCATGACAATTTTCAGAGTTGAAAATACTCGTTGATATCCGTTCAAAAAATGTGAAAATGATGGATAACAGTAGATCGTAGTGAAATTTACGTAATTTCATACGTTCAGCGGTCACTGTAGGAAGTTACTACGATAGCATATCTCTCAATTACCGAGCATTAATGCATCGAAGATAAGCAGTAATAGGTAGGACGCACCTAAGACTATTTACCAAAATACGAATTTGGAATTTGATAACGGAACTGGTAGTTTTGGTTGCTCCTAAATCTCCATAGTCAAGTAAATGGCATTGTTTTATCACTAAATGAAGCGGTATTATATAGCAATTCAAAATCAATTACCAAATTTCGATTAAAAATTAGGAATTTCCGGCAACGTGCCTTATTCGCTTATTCGATGAGACATAACGCAGAAGTCATAATTATCAGCATCTATTTATCTCGTATAAATACAGGATGACGACAAAAATTTCAAAGGTTATTTAATAATTTATTATCACAAGTTAATTCAGAACAAAAATATGCATCTTTCAACGAATAAAAAAACCTATGTAAATCGATAATAACATATGGCACATCCAACCGCGAATAAAACAAAAAATGAACTGAAATACACGACACACACAGACAAATTGCGAGAGACGCGGCCGTACACCAAGTTCAAACTAACGGATTTAAATGATAAAGACTGAATTGTGCGGGTAGAATTGTGAAAGGGAGGAAGGAGGAATGTGAATACAGCAGCAACTGCCGCAAGAGTAGCAAAATACGTGAAAAATATTCACCACTTACCAGGTGGAAAATGGACGTAGCAACGGCAAGTTTCAAAGATTCGTCGATTGCAGCGTTACTGAGTTACTTTCTGCGAAGTTCCAGCATTTCGCGATTTCGCACAGTTCCGGGCTTTGCATTTGGTCAAGATTCCAACAAAAATCTTGAGAAATTGCGCTCGAGCTTGATTGCCTGAAAATTCAAGGTGAAAATTTGCCAACAAGGATGCCTAATACCCAATTACCTACTAGTCTTCCTTAATTTCTAATTCTAACTTTATTGATATTTTTTTAAAATAAGTTAGGAAATTGATTTATAGCTCGAAATATGAAAATGTATTTGTAGGTTTTCTAAATGAAAAATTAATTTTTACCTACGAACTATCCTCTATTTGATAGATACTTACCTACCTACCTACCTACCTACTTATCTGATTATTCAAATTTTTAAAGCTCTTCTCATGAAAAACTAGTAAAAGCTGTAAAGGTGATAGAACTGAAATACATGAATTCGATATCGACATTATTATGTTCATCAGTTATCATCCTGGGAAATTTTGTAGCATTTTACATCATCAATAAAAATTACTTATCGTACATTCAATAGTTCACATGCAGTTAGCTAGTCACTTAGTCATAATAGACTAGTATAATATTGCGTATCGCTATCAATGCACGATTAGCGAGACTGAGACACGTGCATATTCAACTGCAAAAAAAATTATAGAATATTAAAAAAAAATATTTTACTAAACGTTACATACGAAACCATTAAAATAGGTTAGTACAAATCCAGAACACCGAAAAAATTACAACATAGAGTATTTTATTTGCATTAAAATAGGAACTTCGACTCCAAGCACATTCCAATTCGTTTTTCATAACATCCATAAGTGAAGGTAATTTATTTGCGCAAAATGTCCTTCTCAAATCATCCTCGGTCCTTAAACAATTGTGATTCTCTTTCGAAGAAGAAAACTCCAGGAAACGACAAAACAGCTGCCTTTTAACCCGTTTCCATGACTCGATCCAGCTACGGTGTGTCAATATAAAATATACGTCGAAATTAAAATCTGACCTTAATGTTGAGAATTCTTACCCGATATAGCAATCGCATATCCAGCTATTGTGTGATAAATTAATGTCGATGAGAAATGTGCGATTATAAACACCAAGGGTAGTCCCGGTGGATGGATTGGGCATGAATTTTATCGAATTATTTCTCACATCGAGAGTAATATTTCGTACCATTGGCATATTCCAGAAAATCTCGCTTGGCAATTTGTCAATCTGCGTTCCTTCAAATTTGAAAGAAACTCGCGGGAAAGTTACTCCCTACAATCATTATCATTAGATTATATATTTCATATCAGTTACCGGAATAAGATTAAAATCAAACCTCGAAAATATCCGAATCGAGGTATCTAAGGTTTTTCCCTCGAATTACGAAGTTCCTCAATTTCCTGGGAAATCTACCTTTCATTTCGTAATCTAAGTTATTTTTAGTTACCTAAAATATCACTTCGATGAGCATCTTTGAAAGAAATACCGTCTAATCACCAGCTTACTCACTGTTATCAGTAAATTTTCCAGAGCTAAATTTCGTTCGAGAACTCTCGGAATATTAAATCGATCGACATTGTTGTATGTACTGATGTGTAATGTAAAAAGGGATATTAATCTGCTCAATGTACCCGTCTATAAAAACGAAAATTTTTCACGCTGCGTTCACAACGTTGATTTTCTTTGAACTTTGATACCTACTTCGAATATTTCTAACGGTAAATGGCTGATATCCAATTCTCTTAATTCTTCAAAACCACTTAACAAGCTGTTATTAGTGAACGCGTTAATGATATTTCTCGATAAATTCAAAGATTTTAAATTCCTCAGCGATAATATCAACACAGGTATGGACGTGAAGTTGTTGCAACTTAAATTTAAAACTCTTAAGGAAGTTAGATTGACAACAGCTTCGGGAGTAAATGATGATATATTATTGTTAGATAAATGTAAATAAATTAATTCCGGGAACGGAAAATCTGGAGGCTGAAACATGAAATGGATTTAAATGTGTGCATTATTAAAATTGAAAAATTTACATACTTCGCTTAAAGAATTATTATTCATTCCTAGATACAGAAGATTTTCTTCGATTCCATTAAAAGCATTGACTTTTTGTAACAATTGCGATAACTTGTTATGACTCAAATCCAAATACAAAAGATTATTAAGATATTTGAACACGTAATTTGCGATGCCGGTTAAACGATTATTAGAGATATCTAAAGAAATCAAAGACTGAAACAAATTTACGGTAAATAACCAATTTTTTAAATAAATAACTCACCATTGAACTACGAATAAGTATTTCTTAAAATTACCTTGAAATAAATATCTGGAGCACTCAAAGACGATATAAGATTATATGATACATCGAATTCCCGCAAAGAACTGGCAGCATCGGGTGAAAATGATTTAAATGGAATATTCATGAATTGATTTTTAGCTATTGAAATTTTTTCCAGAGTATCTTCTCGAAATACTGCCTCTGGGAGATATTTCAACTCATTTTCTGATAAATCTACAATGCGTAGATTTCTCGTCGTAGCAAACAAGTTGCGATCGATATCTGTGATACGATTTTTTCGCAAATTTAAAATCTATCAAAAAAATGAATAAAAATGAGATTACAATTAAATATTTGAGTTTGTTTTTCGGTTTACCTGTAAATTAGTTAATTTTTGGAAGATATTGCTTTGTACGCGTTTTATCAGGTTTTCAGATAAATCGAGCAGTTGTAACTGAGCAAGACTTCCGAAAACATCTTGTGATATGTTTGCTAAATAGTTTTTTGACGCATATAAATGAGTTAAACTGGACTTCAAAGGAAGTAAAAAATTATTCGAAATGTCTAATATTCCGCTGTGTGATATATCCAAAACCTGTGATAAATATTTCACTGAATTAAAGCATTCGAATTCGAGCTTTTACATTTTTACCTTCACATTTGAGTAATAATCTTCGTCGTAGTTTTCTTGCGAGTATGGTTGTAAGTTGTCGAAACTATTGAAACTTAAATTCAAATTGAATAATGCCAGTGATCCTACCTGCGTAATAACGCAGGTTTAATATTAGTAGG
The DNA here is from genome assembly GCA_003261595.1 of Maconellicoccus hirsutus. Taxonomy (NCBI): domain Eukaryota; kingdom Metazoa; phylum Arthropoda; class Insecta; order Hemiptera; family Pseudococcidae; genus Maconellicoccus; species Maconellicoccus hirsutus. The sequence goes on from QBDW01001249.1 coordinate 39,487, forward strand.
TATGATACTCATTACCTATATTAAGTACTTACTCAACGTAGTAAGTTGAATTCAGAATAGAAAAACTTACTTGATCCAAAGTGACAAAATCAAATTCCTTTAAATCATTGAAAGACAAATCTAGTAATTCTAAATTAGGTAAATTTTGAAACGCTTCTGGATAAATCAAGGCGATTTGATTTCCTCTCAAATATATCCAACGTAGTTTCGGCAAGTTGGCGAAGGTTTTTGATTCGATAACCTTTATGAAGTTATCTTCGAGATTCAAATACCTCAATTCTGGTAAATCGGCGAATGTATTGGATTTTAAAATTTCGAGGAAATTAAACGAGAACGATATTTCTTCTAAATTAACGTGAATATCCGCCTATAAGAATTTTCATCAATTACTCATTAAATGAAATTTTCAATAATAAAAAAAACCACGTTTTTCACCCACTTACATGAAACGTGCCAGGATTCAAGAAACGAAAACGACAATCATGAGCACGTAAAACTTTCAATTCGGGCATTTCATGAAAAGAACTGAGAGGTAATTCTTCGAAATCATTAAAACTAACATCGAGTACACGTAGGATTTTCAAAAGCTGCATTGCTTTATCGGGAAAAATCTTAGTTGCGAAGGCATTCGAAAGGTATAATTTCAGCAATGAATGACCAATCTGCGTATGAACAAAAAATTTTTTTGAAACCCGTGAATGTACTTGTTTAAATTTTCGATAAGAACTTACATCTCACCTCTGCAAAAGAATTTTCGTGCAAGTTGATGATGATGTTATTAGACAGATCTAATTTTTTAAGTCCTCGTACATTGATGAACGCTTGTGTATTAACTGCTTTTAATTCAGCATTAGTTATACTCATCTCTTCGACTCCGAAACCATATCCAATAAAGCTGTCGTATGATAAATACGGTATTTCGACGTTTGATATTCCAATACGAATTAGACTTTTTATTCTAAAAGAAAACGAATTAATTTTGATATCTATATCTACGAAGATTTACTCGTTTCGTAAGACAATCCGACAAACCTGCCTATATCTCTTAATAACATTTGCCAATTTAGACGCCTCCCTCCGCTGAATTCGACTCCTAATAACCCGCCGTTGAATTCTTGGATGGAAACTTCATTGATATTATTTCCTTTTGTTTTTAACTCATGCAGATTCAAGAAATTCTTGAATAGTTTAGAATCCAAAGACGCTAAATCATTATTTGACAAATCTAACACGTGAAGATGTTTCTCTAATCCTTTAATCATATCGGAATGAAACTGACGTAATCCGCATCCGTTGAATGAAATTTCTTGCATTTGTATCGCTTGAGATGCCCCGATCTGAAATTTCACCGTCGAGTTGTAGCGATTGCGATATCAAATTACTACGTAGATAAGCAAAGAGTACTCGCTGCATACAACCCTCGAACTTGCAACCCATCTAACTAGCTTTGAAATTACGCACATGAATCTCTGTAATTGGATTTCCGTCGAAAAACGTTCGATTAATGACGGCGAATTTTTGAAAGTCTTCTTCGGATAAGCTTTTTATGTTATTATATTCTAAATGCAACGAGTTCAACGAAAATTTCGTTTGAATGGTACTCCTAGTCGATTCCGATATCGCGTTCATGTTCTTAATAAAATTATAACTCAAGTCCAAGGTCTTCAACGATCTAGAATTAAAAATAACGTAAATAACTCGATTACGATAATTTCAAAAATTTTCAACAAACTTTAAGTGCTGCATTTGAGCATAGGGTATGTAAAATAACTGATTATCGGCTAAATTAACATGAACTAGTTTGGAATTCGGTACAAATGCGAAAGCATCCGGATCCATATCTCGTATCGCGTTTCTCGATAAATCCAAACTCTTCAATTCGGAAAATTTATCGAAAGCATTTCTCGGTATAAACGTGATGGCGTTATCTCGCAATATTAACGTTTCCAGGGAACTTCTTACAGTAATCCAATTACCTGCGCTAATATCTGATATTTCGTTTCCTGTATAAGAAAGAAAACAAATCATGGAAACGTCGATAATTAAATACCCGCGATGAACTAACCGGATAAATTCAATATTCTAAGCTTCTGCAAGAAACGTAAAACATTTCGAGGTACTTCGATTAATTTCAAGTAACTTAATTCTAAATCCCGTAACGAAGATTCTAGCCCTTTGAATGTATCATCACGAATGACGTGTAACGGATTGTGACTAATTTTCAGCGTATTTAAGCCTGTAAACGATAACAACACGTCAATGGCGAAGAACTACGTGTGAAGATTCATTATTACCGGTGCCGAACATGAAATACGGCTCGATTGCTTTTAGATCGTTGTTTTCTAAATAAAAGCTCTTGATTTTCGAATCATTCGCGTGAACTGGTATTCTAAGTAGAGGAACATTTACGCAGGAAACTATCCCAAGATCGTATACAGCTTGAGAACACGTACACAGAGGATTGAAGTAGCAAGACGGATCAGCTCCGACGAATAAAATTTTCGTTAAAATTAATACTTTCAAGATCATGTTAGTATTTTTCCATATCTGTAATCGAAATCCAAGCAAAAATTGATATCGGTGAAATTTAAAATGAAAATTGACATGTGTTCTTTGAAGCTGTACATGAACTTGAGCTCATAGTAGCTTTATTTCAGCTACTTATAGCAAAACGGATCAGCTCCGACAAATAAAATTTTCGTTAAAATTAATACTTTTAAGATCACGTTAGTATTTTTCCATATCTGTAATCGAAATCCAAGCAAAAATTGATATCGGTGAAATTTAAAATGAAAACTGACATGTGTTCTTTGAAGCTGAACATGAACTTGAGCTCATAGTAGCTTTATTTCAGCTAAAGTACGTTTATACTTGATTGAAATTCAATCGGACATTTTATCAGTGATATTTGAAATCTATAGTTTCAAACTGCAGATAACTTGAACTCAGTAGCTTCATTTCACCTAAAGTACATAATGACTCAAAATTTCTAAATTACACCCACCGGATAAGAATTCAGGAATGGTTTTAATTAACATAGTAACCGATTACACGTTTTTTGATGTAGGTTGTCATAAATTGACAAAGTGTGTATCCGGTTTCAGCTTATGATGAAAATCGGACCATTAAAGAAGATCAAAGGTCTTCGTTAAACGTATCATGCACATAGGTAACTTGACCACGAACTCGGTGTAATGATATGAGAACAACGAGTGAAAATATGCACAAATGGGTGGTGCGAATGAGACTTGTAACGAATGACCCCAGATGACAAGTAAAACGAAATATCATCATTGCTGAATGCATTTCCTCTCCGGAAAAAAATACGAGTTTCCAAAAAAAAAGTACTCGAAACAATGCAAATTCCTAAATAAAGGTTCGTCGCGTAGCGTTACATTTTCACTATAATGAGAAAAAATTATCATTTCAAAAGAGAAATTGTTTCTCAAAAAGCGTAAATTTTCGTATTATGTAACGTCGCGTTAAATATTAATAAACGAGCGTAATTAATTACGGTAATAGTTTATCTTTTGAAAATAGTAAAAATAAGTAGGTATGATAAGCTACTTAGGTAGGTAAAGCGAATATTAAAATCCCAACTTGTGGCTTCGTTTATTCGTAATAAATTAGTAATGTTTTCGCGACGACGAAATAACTATCTCGGTATAAAAAAGATAGAAAAGACAATAATGCAAAAAACAAAAAAATTCCCTTTCGAGTGTAAGTTTCTTTTTTTCTTCGTCGAAAGTTACACAATGTACTGATAATGGAGATAATAGGCGTAATGGAAAATTTAATTTTTCCAACGATTAAGTAATAGATCGTGACTATCGCTTGATAAATAAAGTGATAAAATCAAATAAGTAAAATAACATTTGAAGCTTACTCGTTTACAGCAAAATATGACGTAAAATATCATTTTTATTCCAGTTACAAATTCGAATTAGCATACTTTCAAGTTGAAAACTACACATACGACACCCGAACATTCGTTACCTCGGTAATTTTAAAACTATCAAGTTGTACGAATCCAAAACGACAATAACCTAATGTTTCATTACGTAGGCTGGATTAAATATGTTGGAGTAATTAGTCGTAGTACTGCTCTTATGAGGTTTCACACTCCCTTCGAATACATGTAACTCAAGTAACTTTCCCCCATAATTTAATTAAGCTTCGCGAGTGCGACCAAAGAGTGTTTATTAATTACAATCAACCTGTAGGTACGTGAAAAAATAATCGGGTAACGAAAAACAACAACTTTAATAAAAATGATAAAGAATATAAATACTCGTACATCGAATATGAAATAAAATCTGCCTTAAATTGTAAATAATCTCCATTCGTTACCGCCGTAAGCACTAATTCGTGATAATTTTCTTAGGGCTTACGTCGTAAACAATTCCAATAAGCGTTGAATTTCAGCAACCTCGACAAATTTCAAAGATATCATTAAACGATTTATTTTATTCCTTCGGCGAATCGAATTTATGTTCTTTTTGGAATAAACGCATGAATCCGACAAGTTTAGCCGTTTCTTCAACCGTAACAGCATTGTAAAGAGATGCTCGAATACCACCGACGATTCTGAAAATCAACATTTTGTAAATTCAACGCGCTTTTCGATCAATAGTAAAAGTAAAACTACCTATGTCCTTTCAATTGAATCATTTTCATTTGTTCTTCGGCAAGTTTCACGAATTTTTTCTCAACTTCTGCTCCGCCTTTTATTTTGAATGTAACGTTTATCCTGCTCCTCCACTTTAACGGCACTTCATTCACATAAAATCCGTCCGAATCGTCAATCACGTCGTAAATCATTTGCGATTTGATAGCGCTCAGTTTTTCCATTTCGCTAACGCCGCCTTTCCGTTGTATAAACTCGAGTACTTTACCGACGACGTATATGCTGCAAATAAACGCCACGTGAACGTCATCGAGTAATATAAATATCCGTAGATATGTAATTCAACTGACGTAAAAGTCGGGGGTGTATTGAGCAACGAATTATTTTTCGATACTTCTTCGTATTGCAATATTTTGGGGCATTGAGGGAACGCGCCTTTAATCAAGTCGTCTCGAATTATCACAATAGCGACTCCAGGTGGACCGAGATTTTTCTGAGCGCCGAAAAATATCAAACCAAACTGAAAACGAATATAATCAGATATTTTCTGCGACAATTGATTGATAAATCTTACTTTAGAAACATCGAAAACTTTCGTTGCAATATTTGAAGACATATCGCAAACTATCGGAATATCAGGGTTGACTTCCGGAATGTAAGGAAATTCGATACCTGAAAATACTCAGTAGTGAGGAATTTCATCGAATCACGATTTTTCAATACAACATGCAAATATTACCGGCGATAGTTTCGCTTGCGCAATAATATAAATAGGAAGCATTAGGATTTATATTCCATTTCAATTCTTCGGGAAATTTTCCGCTTTCTACGTTCACGATCCTATTCACTTTGCCGTATTTTTCAGCTTCTTTGGCAGCGAGAGCCGACCACGTGCCTGAAGATTTTTATACGAGTTATTGAATTTTCGACAATTATGTAAACATGAAGTAACATGTGAAGTACCAGTAACCATATAATCCGCTTCTCCGGTTCTTGCCATCAAATTAAAAGGTACTGCTGAGAATTGACCATTTCCTCCACCATGCATGAATAATATTTGATAATTATTCGGAATATTTCTACGATTTAAACCCAAATTAAAATTGAATCTTAGGCGAATTTTAATTCCGCAAATAAAATACCAACAGTAACTCCCTAAACATTGCGATGGTTTTATTATGAATTGTCTCGTAATGTACTCCTCGGTGACTCATTTCAACAACACTGATTCCGTGATTATTACAATTCAATAATTCCTTTTGGACTTCGAGCAGCACCTGTAAAATTAGAAAGATTTTAAAATCTAATTGGTTGAAATTCACGCCACTTCGATCTAATTATAACAAAGGCATAAAGGAGAAAAATCGTCACGGTAGATTTCGTCGATAAAGATTATATAATAATCTTAATTTCTAAGAAAAAACCACCGAAATAATTACGATGTAAAAATCACCAAACACGTGATCGTTGATTATAGCCCATTTCTCTTTTTAAGATAAAACCGGCAAAACTTGAAAGTGGATTTTAATCCTAAAACGTGTATTCGTTAAAAATTTTCGAAAAATATCGAAAAATTTTTAATACGAAGAATTACTCGTTGCAAAGACTCGGCGATACTTCAATGACTTATCAATTATTCGATTTTTCATTTAAATAATATAACACGAGATAAATTAAAATATGGAGTTTCACTAAAGCGTAATGTCCTGCTTACCTCAACGGGTAATTTTGCCGGTCCTGGTCCAAAATTAATTATTTCTCCAGCCATTACGGTGAACAATGTCCGTCTGAAAAACAACTTACGACGATTACGATGAAGAAATATTACGTAAATAAGCGATACACGATGTTAGTGAAAAAGTAAAATTAGTACTTTCTAGATAAGCTACAAGTATTTCTAGTTCAAATAGAAGGTAATAACTAATAAGGGTTCAGCAAAACAGGCGATAAGGTGTAGTGAATTACGTCGAAAAATTATATTATTCATGCGATTAGTTTTTTTTGAATTCAACGTGGTTACAAGTTGATTAATTGTTAACTCGGTAACCGTAAATTTAACTTAAAAAAATTTCGATAAAATGGAGGGAAAAATATCTTTGAAATATAGAAAAAGTTTCTGAAAACTAATAGAATTTTTTTTTTTAATTTTAAATAAATGACGCCATTCAACAAACCTATTCAATGAGCAGAAGCCGGTTGGTGAAAATTTAACTTACAAAAACACTACGAAACACAAAGGAGTTTGGGAATAATACATTTAAAAATATATATAAAACAATGTAAAAAAAAACACAAAACGATTATAAAAAGTTACAAAAAACGTAAAATTTTCAAGTCCGTACAACGAAAAAAATTGTAAGATTGGAACACGAAAGCGAACGCATTTGGAAGAAACACTATTGTTTCGATTGTAAATGAAACTACTGGGATATTGAATAAAATTACTGAATATATCTTTAGCGTTAACAAAATCTAAATTGTTGATCAGAGATAAGATAACGCACTTTTGGTGTAATTCCAAATTCAAAGCTAGAAGTTATGAAAAGAAGTAATAAAATATAATGAAATAACCTATTATAATTATCAACTAACCTGAACCAAATGGTAACTAAAAATTACCTTTTCAATTTGAATATCTAGTAGTTAATTAATAAACATTTCGCTGCTTTCGCAGTCATTATCATTTTTCAAATTACTAATCTCATTTCGGTTTCGGCGGATTCCGGAAATCCAGGGGTTCATCACCTTACAATTATGATTTTTTTTCGCCAAATCGAGGCATTGTTCTTTGTTCGAGTTTAGGAACCATGTGATATTCCTGAATTTTCATGTGGTAACACTGATAATTGGTACTCGATAAAAATAGTACGACTATGATTTTTACAATGGTGAAAATCTTAGTGAATTTAGGATGGGAAATTCAGAGATTCTTCGACTTTGATCTGCGGTAATCGTAGGTTTTTCATCGAATTGAAGGATTGACCTATTTGACCCTTGAATTTGATTGACTTTGACATCACGCATAGTAATCAAAGTTCGCAATTCGGGGGACAAAATGGAAAAAAATTGTACACTTATTAATAGGGGAAATGAGTTTTTATCATTTTTAATGAAAATAAAGAAGTTTACGTAAATTTTCGTGTAGACTTGAATTAATGAATTTAAAATTCTGCTTTGAGTGGTACAAATTTCATTAAAATTTCCGCAATAATGACGCCCCTGTGTTAATTTTTTTTCAACAGGAATTCATATACGTCAACTTTACGCTGAAATTACTTTCATTTAAATAGAGGATTTTATTCAACGCTATAATGACGAAATTTGTGGTTTTCTATTCATGCCGCTATTCCCATTCAAATTCAAAAATAATTGTTGACTTTTTCGTTTGTTATAATAACTCATCAGTATTTCAGTGCGACTGCCAAAATGTTTAATTATTTTGTAGTTTTCGCAGCAATATTGCGAAATTATGATGAAATTTAAAAAGATAAAAGAAAATTGTCAATATAAAAAATTTTCCTTTTTAGATTTCCATTAACTTATATTTCAATTTTTTTTTCTCAAGTCCCTTTCAGTCTCACAAAAACGCCTTAACTGAGTTATTTTTTGCGATAGTAACGGCAATGGTGAAATTTGAGGAAATACGAAAAAACGATTTCAATGAAAAATGTTTCTCGTTCGTTTTGCAATAACTTTTATTTCAAATTAATTTTTCCAAAGCTCACAGAAATGCCCCAAAATGACTATTCCGTTTAATTTTTGATAACAGCATAGATGATTGGAAAATTAAAATTTCAACTATCAGCGTTGAATGAAAATAGCAGAATGAATAATGAATGATACAAAATTCGTCAATAAAGCATTAGAAAATATATAGAATCCTGTATTTTGAAATCTATTAATAAATTCATGCTATCATTTCGTTTGAAAGAAATTTTGGTGTGAAGTTGTAATTCACGTATACCATTGATGAGTAAATTTTAATGAAATTTATATCAATCGCCGCGGAATTTTAACAGTTTTAATTCAGGTCTTTACGAAATTATATTTAGATTTCTTGATTTTCGTTAAAAATTAAAAAACTCCATTTTCCTCTCATAATACATGGATTTTTTTTTAATTTTATTCCCAAAGTTGGGAACTCGACTGCAGCGCTTCAGGTGAACGTGGAACTTCGTGGAACTGTCATCGTTTAATTCAATTGTTTTATACCTGAGTTCTTCATAGGTGGTAACACTGACAGCCGGTAAATACGTCAAAGAAGGTTTCCGAATAGATAAAAGAGAACGAACCAATGTCGAATTGAAATATTGAATGTCACATTGAATTTCACAACGTGAACATATTGTCTCAGACATCGTGAAATTAGTACTCAGTACATTTTGCTAGTTATTGATCGTCGTAGTTGTGTTTTGTATTACTGAAGAATTCATACGTAAAAAAAATCGTAAGTATAGAAGTAATTATTTAGATATTAGGTCATCTATAGCGTATCTCATATCCTCGTGCTATCTCCATCGATTGACTAAAAATTCAATTTATATTCACGCTTTGGTATAATATTACCAAAATAATCAAGTAAATACATCATTAAAATCCATGGTTTATCGTTATCACATTAAGTAGACGATATTACCAACGGATAGTTATACTAGAAGCGATTAAATCGATAAAACTACGAAGTAGTTTATATTTTCCTGCTAACTCGTCGCAAAATCTAACAGAAGACTGGATGTGATCCAAATATCTATTTCGAAACGTTTGTCATTGTAAGAATATGATTTGAGTTTGTTTTCGAAATTGTATTTTTGAAAAATATCAAATGTTGATTGTTGGATCGCACACTATTAGTATTAGGTACGCTTCTGCAATAAAAAGAAGCATAAACATGTTCTCCTTAAGTCAGGTATAATTAAAATATTAATTTATGTTATAATTAGCTTGAATTTTCACATTCGCTTTAATTTCCAGGCAATGGCAGTGTACACGTCTCATCTCGATCATATTTGTGGTTTGGATATCGACTCTAAAACGTCGTTTGTTCGATTATCCGGCATTATTTGTACCATAGGTACGTACGTGTATTTTCTTTACGCGATATTGTCTCAGTTACTAATTATATTTATTCAGGACCCGCTTCTCAAGCTGTTGAGAAATTAGAAGAAATGATCGATGCTGGAATGAACATAGCGCGTTTGAATTTCTCTCACGGTACATACGATTATCACGGCGGCACCATAAAAAACGTCCGCCAAGCGGCCGCCAATTACAGTAAGAAATCAGGCATACCGTATTCCTTGGGTATCGCCTTGGACACCAAAGGACCCGAAATTCGTACCGGTCTCTTAGAAGGAGTAAGCATTTCGTTGAAAATAACCCCAGCCACGTATTAAACCCTTGATTTCAGGGACCATCGGCCGAAATTGAATTGAAAAAAGGAAACAAGATTATTCTAACCACCGATAAGAGCCATTACGAGAAAGGAAACGTTGATAAGATTTACGTAGATTACGTAAATATCGTAAACGTTATGAAACAAGGGAATCGCGTATTCGTCGATGACGGTTTAATGTCTCTCATTGTAGAAGAAGTCGGTAAGCACGAAGAGCCTCATTTTGCGCAGCATTTAATTAACACGCGGTGATTTTAGGTTCGGATTATTTGAAATGTACCATCGAAAATGGCGGTTCTTTGGGAAGCCGGAAAGGTATCAATTTACCAGGCGTTCCGGTTGATTTGCCCGCGGTATCGGAAAAAGATAAAAATGATTTGAGATTCGGTGTCGAACAAGGCGTCGATATGGTGTTCGCTTCATTTATTCGCGATGCCAACGGCGTTCACGAAATTAGAAAAATTCTAGGTAATTTCTCTCGGTTAATGTATCAATTTGGCGAATATTTTCGGCGCTAATTTTCGTACCTCTTTCAGGCGAGGATGGCAAAAAGATAAAGATTATTCCGAAAATCGAAAACCATCAAGGAGTGAAAAATATCGACTCCATTATCGAAGCTTCCGATGGTATTATGGTCGCTCGAGGTGATTTAGGTATCGAAATACCACCGGAGAAGGTGTTTCTTGCGCAGAAATCGATAATTGCCAAATGCAACAGAGTAAGTATGCGAAGAGCTTTGCGATAGTTGAGATATGTTGCTCAAGTGGTGCTCGACATTTTCGCTTGGTCTTGAAATTAAAATTCATAATTGCCGTTTATCTTTTGCGCATGCAGACGGTTTTATTGGATTATGCTTATCTTAAGCTCTGAGAACTAATTATGACGTAGTGCGATAAAATCAAGCGATTAGTCTGGCTTTCGACGTCTTATCGAAATGTATATCTATTCGAATAGGGAGGCGTTTCGATAATGCGTTTTAAGGTGGAATTCTCATAAAAGCTACCTCGACCTTGAACTAATTACAAATACAAAATTACAGGCTGGCAAACCTGTTATATGCGCTACTCAGATGTTGGAATCCATGGTGAAAAAACCCAGAGCGACCCGAGCCGAATCGTCGGACGTGGCGAATGCCATTTTAGATGGCGCCGATTGCGTTATGTTATCCGGTGAAACGGCCAAAGGCGAATATCCAATTCATTGCGTACAAACAATGGCTAATATTTGCAAAGAAGCCGAAGCCGCAATTTGGCATAATCAATTATTCAACGAATTATGTAGCAAAGTGCGTTAAAATGAAAAATACCCGTTGTTCGTTATTAAAGACCATTTTCACAGGTCGAGACACCAACGGACGCCACTCACGCTGTGGCTATCGCAGCTGTAGAAGCAGCTCATAAATGCAACGCCGCCGCTATAATCGTAATCACCACTTCGGGTCGATCGGCTCATCTTATCTCCAAGTACAGACCGAGCTGTCCGATTATTGCTGTTACCAGATACGAGCAAGTGGCCAGACAAAGCCATCTACATCGGGCTATTTTACCGTTATACTACGAAGGTATATTTTAAATTTTTTCAATCCCTTTGCATCGGCTAATTACCTATTTCCGCAGCTCCTCAACAAGCCGATTGGTTGAAAGATGTCGATTGCAGAGTACAATACGGTATTCAGTTTGGCACCTGTCGTGGTTTCATTAAAACAAAAGACCCCATCGTAGTTGTTACCGGATGGCGCCAAGGATCAGGATTTACCAATACAATGCGCGTTGTGTACGTAGGCGATAAAAGTGATAATTAAGGGGAATATATTTACGTTGCTTGCAAAGGGAGCTCGTGGTTGATATCTTTATTTTTTTAGACAGTATTTAAATTTAACGTAAAGTATTGACGCCTTGCGCGCAATTAAAATTTTCGTAAAGTATTAATCTTTGTTGATTCGTTTTAAATTTTATGTTTTGTTTTAAAATAATAGTTTTCTTGACGTTTGAAAAAGACGACGTAAATTTCAGTATTACTACGTTTTTCTTTAAATATGAATTTTATCAGTTTTTACACGATTTATAAATTCTTTATGTTTTTAAGGCGCTTATGGGGAACACTAACAATTTAGGGATTCTCGACACTAATACTAACAACGCTTTTATTCATTGTATATAACGCCGAGATACTCAGCAAAACAAGTAATTTTTAAAATCTAGTCAAATCTGTCTTCGTTTCTTCATAATCCGTTACTGACAAGTTAATTGTCACCTGTGATTAATTTTGACATTCCTCGTTACGGTGATTTGTGTGCGAACAAGGTATCGATGGTTGGTGGATTTTAGAATGCAAATTAGGCATGCGTTGGGTTTAAATTGTGTGAAATTTCACGGCGAGCGTTCGCGTTAACCGAAACGATTAAATTGCAGAGTAAGATTCAATGTATCTGATTCTACGAAGTAAATTTTTTTAATTAAGTTAACCTTTTAGGTCGAAAAACGTATTTGTGATTATGAATAATTCCTTGTTTGTGAATGTAGTTCCTTTTTAAGATAAGCTAGACGTGTCTATTATGCGTGTGTTGTAAATTGATCAAATATATTTTGACTAGATGTGCGGTATTTTTATTATCAGCGAGTCGTATGTAAATTTTTTCATGTGTTGAGTATCTTATGGGATTAGCATGCGTTAAATAATAATATATAGTAATCTTAATCAACTGTATTTAATAAAAGAGTAGATAATGCGGATTTTATTTCAATCAAGAAGATGGCGTCGGATTTCAACCGATTTCGTTATCCAAGGGAAATTTCATGTTGGTAACATTGTATTAATTTTTATTGGTGATTAGATCACTTGCGAGTAAGGTTGTTTTTTCTTATTGTTGATCAACATTTAATTTGAATATTTTTGATAAAGAGAAAACAAAAAATTTTCATGTTGGTAACACCGCATCGATGATTAAATCCAAAATTTTACAAGTGAAATTTTTTTATCGTCGTTTATCTCCATTTTCAACAAGAAAATTATTAAAGAAATTTACAAAAATGTATTTTAAAAAAAACAGGAAATTTTTTGTCGTTAATCTTTATTTTTAACAAGAAAAATCACTTAAAATTACAAAAATTATTTGTAATTTTTTTGTCAAAAAAACAGGAAATTTTTTGTCGTTAATCTTTATTTTTAACAAGAAAGATCATTAAAAAAATTTACAAAAATTTTGTAATTTTTTTGTTTAAAAAACAGGAAATTTTATTGTTGGCAACACTGCATTTCATGATTTCATCGATAATTAAAATCTCGCGAGTATCTGGTAGTTTTGTCATCAATTGCATTTCTTCATTTTCGTTTTTTCTTTTCGTTTTTTGCTAAAACAACAGGATGTTTTCATGTTGGTAACATTGAATTTTATGATTTCATTCTTGGTTGCATCCAAAATTTCACAAGTATGATTTCATTTTTCTTGTCGTTAATCAATCTTCATTTTTGCATATTTCTTGATGATAAAAAAAAAACAAGAAATTTTCATTTTGGTATTTCATGATTGTATTGGTGATTAAAATTTCACGTATGAAAAATCGTATTGAAGGTTTTTTGTAAAAAAAAAAACAGGAATTTTTTAATGTTAGTAACACTGTATTTTATGACTTCGTTGATAATTACATCTAAAATTTCAATGATTGGAATTTTCTTGTTATTGATTAATCTTCATCTTTTGTATATTTTTTGTCAAAAAAAAAGAAATAAAAGAAATAGGAAATTTTCAAATTATTAACATTTACATTTTATGATTGCAATTTGCAATTTCCATCGGCGATCATTGATTGAATGTCACGAGTAAGATTTTTTGTCGTTAATTAATCTTTGTGTTTGTGTTTTTTTGTCATAAAAAAGCAGGTAGTTTTTACGTTAATAACGAAGTATTTTTCTTATCGTTAACTAATCTTTTATGTTGGTGGTTTTTGCACAAAAAAAACAAGATATCTTCACGTTGGCAACATTTTATTCTCTGATTTCATTTATGATTCAATCATTCATTAATAAAATCAGAGAATGCAGTTTTACCAACATGAAAATTTTCGTTGTTTTTGTCAAAAAGTATTATTTTTGTGTGTTAATTTCTTGCAAAAAAGAAAATTATAAAATGGTGTTGGTTAGTTTTGATTTTTGATTTTGATTCAGTGGACATGGGTAACACGTGTGGTGGGGCTTTTTCGATACTAAAATTCATCGTCTTTGTTTTCTGTTGTAAATATTCAACTGATTTTTGTACCGTTCACAATGAAAATTGGTGTACATAAATTACACAGTAAGATCATCGTTATGAAGATAACCATTTCCTGTGATCAACGAAAATCGTCATTCCTCTCGACGCGATAGGTATTTACATTTACGCATTTAAAAAATGATATCATCGTGTTTTTTTTCGCGAGAAGAATTTATCTTTATGGCTATTTCCTTTTTGAAATCACTCACTCCTAAACGAATGTAAAAATTAATTTCAGCATGTTCCAATTACTAATTGAATAAATTGCTGCTTCGTGCAATGCTTTAATTTGATTCAAAGAGATACATCTCTTTTCATTCATGTAGGGAACCCATTAATATATTGCATTATATTACGCTTTATGTTGCAAAATTGGAAAAAAGCTACCGCAAAATATTCCACTCGATTCGTCGATAAAATCATTTTCTCGAATCCACGAATTATTAAAAATGTCACAATTGTAATATTTTTCATTTCATAATAGGCCTCAGGCTCAGGTGTGATTATTTACACAGTGAATGGCTGATTATGAATGCATAAGTTCATTACGGAATCAAAAATCACATCGAAAAAATTTAACATGTATTAATCGTTTCCAAGGTATGGTTAATTTTAATACTACTTAACTGTGAAATTTTTATTGTGAATGAAACATAACTAATTTGTTTTTGTGTACAGCTCATTGTTTCGTTGTGTGTTAAAATAATTAATTTTTCCATTGGTATTGGTAATTACTAATTAATATGGGTTTTCTTTTTAAATCTAACGTTAGAATTTATGTTGCAGTGCGGCTGATCAAATTTTGACACATTGAGTTGGAGAATATTCCGAGAAAAGGATATCATTTCGCTTGTAATTGTATATTTCGTTCCTGCATTAGAAAATTGTATATAAATGAAAATATAATGTTCGAGACGATTGTTTGTTTTATTGATACTCAAGTTAGAATGTTTATGAATATCTTGGCGATTCAATTTTACATTTCAAACCACGTTGAAACTTTCTCCGCGTCGTTTTAACGTAACAAAGAGCTATTTTGCCATCACGTGATGTTTTTCTCGAATATAGTTGAACTGAAGAAATGTTACATTTGCGGATGAAAATAACTTAAAATCTGTTTAAAATTCGATTTACAGTGTACTCATTGTACTGAAGGGTAATTAAGATTAAAAACAAGATGAGATACAAGTTTCAGTTATTAATCGTATATCGCCTTGAACTTAATTGAAACGTATTCGTCTCATTATCATTTTTAAATTCGTTTGATACTTAACGAAGTTATAGTGTTGTTTATATTTTGAAAATATCCACCTGTCTCGTTCGCAAATACAATTTTATATGTAGATGCGAATTTTTCGTTCGAGATGTTTTATACGAAATTTCTTGTTTTTGTTTCTTCGTTCTTATTGGCACGATGTGTTTTGGAGATTAATATAGTGAAAAGTAATAATAACGTTCCACCTGCGAAAGATGCTGTTTGTATGGCACGATACGTTGTTCATAATTCAGGTAATAATTACGTACTGATCTATGAATTTTATTTTTAAAATGAGATGTGATACAGAACCATTCATTCGTATTATTTTTTAGACTGGTGTTCTCTGAGTTATATTTCCAAAAATGACGAATCGACTGTAGGATCTCCTTTAGGTAGAATATATTCCATCAGCGATGGTAAGGCTGATAACGGTACAGGAACTGTTTACTTCATGGTTTCTCCTTTAGATCTCACTATTCAAGACTTACTGGTAAGTTTCTTAACCTACGACTACGTGACTAAACAATCCAGCTTATGTCGACCATTGATCAAAGATCGAACGAGAAAGAGACTAAAGTCATGAGTATTATCACCGATCGTCTGATGTCTGATCTACGAAAAAATTGTTTTTCTTTGCTGATTTGTTTACAAATTTACAATGATTTTTAATTTTTTCCAAGGTCATGGGAAAAATTAAAACGTAAAAATGTGATTTGTCATCTAGGAGCGTTTTACACTACCGCTACAATTTAGATGATACGATCTCGATGAAATTTTTATTTAATTTTTTTCAAATTAGATTAAACTTTTATCTACAAGTGTCAAATTAATTTAATGACGAATTATGTTCAAAATTCACTCGAGTTTGACTACACCCGAAATTCGTATGTTTTTTTTCGAAATTTAGTTCGGAATACTTCGGATATTATCGGAAGTACTCGACAAAAATAAAATTAAAGTGATATTAGCTACGTCGAGTTTGATGTTATATATTTTTTGTAACGAAACCAAATGTCATAAAATTTTTATTTATTAAAAAAAGTCAACTTTTTCAGTAGTAAGACACGTTTGAGTACTTCCTTATCCGAGATATTCCGAATGGAGTTTGTAAAAAAAAACATAATTCAAATTTCGGGTGTCGCCAGATCACGCCAGACTCAAAATCAAAACTCAATATAATTACATTTTTTTTTATTTCTTTTAAAAAATATTCACATGCAATATGCTTATCATTTTTACCAATGAATTTTTTAGAATTTTTTAAAATTATTAATATTAATATGCCTTAATTTTTCAAAATTGAAATGATTCTAGAAAAGTGATAATTGCTCGATTGTGATGAGCTTAGCGCAAACTCACTATTGTCAAATGAAGAAATACGACGCTCAAGATCCTCGTTGTGCCCAAGTAATCCTCAACGGAAATTTTGTGATTGTTAGTAACACGTTGAATTGACAAATAAGCGAAATTAGCATATTGAATAATTGATTTTTAATTTTAGATGAAAAATAATTCGAATGAAATCGACATCGCGAAAGCCGCTTTATGGAGTAGACATCCTATCATGAAGACGTGGTATTATTTTGTACCAAGTAAATACATTTTCTATTTCGTTTGTAATAATTATTTAATTTTTAATTACGATAATTTTCACAGCTCATAAATGGATTTTTGCTAAAATGCAAATCAATCAAATCGCCGTAGTTGATATGTTTGGTGGTCGAAAATTTCCTTCGGTTTCTGAATATTTTACGAGAAACTGTTCCAAATATTTGAGTAATTATACAGAAAGCGTGAATATTTTTCAAATGAAACAACTGTGATTTGAAATTTCGTCGAATGTCTTTTACTTACCAATTAGAATATTATTTTTTATTCTGTATTTTCTAGCAGATGATTTTATGTTTAGTGAAATTTTTACGATAAGAAATATTATGCCGGTGTGAAGCGTATTATTTTTTAGTTACTAGATGTAGTAATTTCGACTGATAGTTGTTTTAAGATAATAAAAATGAAAAATAAATTTTAATACATTTTTTTATTTGATTGATATAAAAGTTTCAAGTTATTGTTTTTTTAAATAAATAAGTTACCTAAGCTGATTCTTCAACTACAATCTCTTCGACATTACTTTCTTTTGGTTTCCAACATGTTTTACCTTGAACATGATCTTGTTGCTTTTCACCAGGACAATCCGTCTCGATTAGAATTTCTTTTTCCACCTCTGATGGAACGTTTTGTGATTTCGCGTTGTTCTTGGATTTTTTCGATGGTTTACTGTTTTGTTTTTTGACAGGTTGTTTTTCGGAGATTTTCACAGTTTCTTCGATTACTTCCGGTTGTGGAATTTCATCAACGGGTATTTCGACGGGAGCCGGATCTTCGGGGGTTTTATTTTGTTCTTTGATATTCTCTTGTTTGATTTCTCTTTTGTATTTTTTTTGATTTTTTTCCTCTTTCACGTATTGCTTAGATTTACCTTGTCCTTTTGTTTTCTTGACGTATTTCTCTTTACCTTTGCTTTCGATTTGTACTTCTTCATTTTTAGAGGGCTCGTTTCTTTCGTTTTTTTGTTTATTATATTCTCTGGAAATAAGATTTAGTTAATTTTAGTTGAACTTTCGGGGGTTATTTTCGTATCGTGATATGTCGAATAATGAAAATAAAAATGTACATCAGACGAATAAAAATTTGAAATATAAATAGCGATA
The DNA here is from genome assembly GCA_003261595.1 of Maconellicoccus hirsutus. Lineage (NCBI taxonomy): Eukaryota > Metazoa > Arthropoda > Insecta > Hemiptera > Pseudococcidae > Maconellicoccus > Maconellicoccus hirsutus. Next base: position 57,724 of record QBDW01001249.1, read on the forward strand.
ACTCACCGAGATTTTTTATTTTCTACTTGATTCTTGTCCTTGAAGTTCTTCTCTTCTTTTTTACTTTCTGCATACGCCACCAAGACGACTAAAGAAAATAGAACAACCCTACAAAGTATAAATATCACAATTATCAAAAAGTAACATAAATCGGAAATTAAATATACCGAAAAAAAACATTATCACTGATTTAAAGAAAATTAATAGTTCAACGTAAACGGAAGCGTTACCATTTGAAATTCATTTTGAAGAACAAGATCTTTGAACTTTCACCACTAAAAGATACTAACAATAGAATATACTTCGCGGTTCACTTGAGATTAAATATCATTTATATAATAACTTTATTGCACGATGATAAGATTACAAGGATTAATTCCCGGTGACAAATAAATAAGTTGACAGAGGCTTAGACAACAAAATAAAAAATGACAAATTTCCACTCGTGAATCATGATTTCGTAAGCAACACTGAAAATCAAATGAGTTGCGAAGTCGGGCCGATGTAAAATTATATTTTAAATAATTGCATAACTGTCCTTGATAAAATTCGTAGATTCCTTACCATCCAAAAAAAAGAAGTATTTTTTGTAATCTTTTTACAATAGATAATCAAGCCACGATTAACGAATTCGGAAACCTAAAAATACGTTCGATTTGATGAAAACGCATTGTAAAGACAAGCAAAAAAACGTGGTAAAATTTATTAAAACTATAACCAATCAATATACCAACATAAAAAATATATAAAATAAAGAAATGCGTATTTGATATCCAAAAATCTACCAAATAAAAATAATTCTCGTATCGATAAATGATTAAACATCCTGCGCCAGATTTATAATTTCGATTCCGTAAGCCAAGCGAAATTCTGAGGTTTTCTATCAGCGTACGGATTTATTAAAATATTGATAATGCTGGGTTCTTCGATATTCTGTAAAAAATAAATCACGAATTATACATAAATAGGTAAATATGTAGGTATGAGGAGGATTTCGTCGAAAGATGAAATTTTCGAAATAGCGAATTACGAAATTTCTAAATTAAGAAGATTTGGCATGACGTAAAAATAATTTAATTTTTATTGCTATCTGAAAAAAACACGCGGATTGTATAATACACGTCACTATCAAAGATACGATTATCTTGAAATTTTCGGCGGAATATTTCACGATACCTGAATAGCGTGACGAATTGATTGCTCAATTTCTGAAATCGTTCGGCAACAATATCCATTTTTGTTGAATAAATTCATCATTCTTTCGTAGTGAATTTCTGGCGTTAAAGCGGTGACAGGATTTCTACGATGAAATCGTTAATTTGATAAATTAAGGTATTAATACAACTTAAAAAATGAATCTTACGTGGTGGTAACTTCTGGTGTGTTATTAACAGCCTTAAAGGTATCAGGATCTAAGCCTCCGTAAATGCCATTGTTATTCACGATTATTATGATAATTGGTAATTTATACCTAAAAAAATTATTTAGTACTTTTATAGTTTTAATTTATATGTACGATTTGTTAAATACCTAAACATCGTTTCGATTTCCATGCCAGAGAATCCAAAAGCGGAATCTCCCTCGACACATATAACTCGTTTTTTAGGTTCGTATTTATTGCAGTATAATTGAGCGGCGATGGCGTATCCTAGACCAACTCCCATTGTACCAAAAGTACCTACGATTGAATTAAATAATTACGAATTTTTTACAACAAAATAGTTTTATTTCTATTTACGAGATTTAACCTGCATCTAATCTATGTCTTGGTAACTCATTTAACAGCATCGTTCTTCCGATATCCATCGTGTTAGCACCTTCGCTAACAATTATACTATCTAAAGTGCAAATCAACGGTTACAATTTTATAAAAAAATATATACTCGTGATATTGAAAAAAAAAAACCTTTTGGAATATTTTTCTGAACACAGCTCAAAGCGGCGTAATAGTTCAATGGTTCAGATACATCATCTATCATTATCTGAAAAAAAAAGAGAATACATCATTTTTTGAAATTTTTTCATTACTTTCAATTACGTACTTTAACAGCTTTTGAATTTTTGGTACAACTTTCTCGAAGCTTATTCCACCATTCTGTTTGATTTCCATAACTCCATCGAGATTTCTTTAACTCATCCGCCAACAAATTCGCTGTGACGGCGATATCCGCTTGAACCGCAATTCCACAATGAACGCTATTGTGTAATTCTTCGGCACAAATATCAACCTATTGATGTAATTTCATGAACCAACGTGTACGCGACTGTTTCACTCAAAGAAACATAAATTACCTGAATGAAGAAAACATCTGGACGAAAACGCGGTGGTTTACCAAAATGAAGAATCCAATTGAGTCTAGCTCCGAATAGCAAAATAACGTCGGCATTTTGCAGAGCGACAGTTCGTGCGGAGGCGACGCAATGAGGATCATTATCTGAGATCACGCCTTTACCCATAGGTGTCGATAAAAATGGTAATTTCGCGATACTGTTTAAATATCTCAACGCATTTTCAGCTCTCCCATACGCGGCACCTAGAAGATACGTGGGTTAAAGAAGAACCAAAGGTACAACACGTAACACATTCGAATACCTTTGCCAACAATAATCAAAGGCGCTTTGGCATTTTTAATGGCAGATGCAATTTTCAAAATGGCATCACCTCCTGGGTGAATTACAGACAAAGAAGGGCACAGTTTCAGCGGTACGATTCTATTCGATGATATAACTTGACTCAACAAGTTACCCGGGAAATCGATATAGCAAGCGCCTAGAAACAAAACGATTATTTTTCCGTATATTATCATGATTTAAATTTATTGAAAAAATATACACACCAGGACGACCATAAGTGGCCAATCTGACAGCTTTTTCGATATGCTGATGAACTAATTCCAAGCTCGGAGGACGAGCGCTGTATTTACAATATGGTCTACTCAATTCGACTTGTGTGCATTCTTGAAAACCTCCGATACCTTCGTGATCTTGCGAACATGATCCACCGATCACCAATAAAGGCCTAAAAGCCTATGATCATTTTCCATTTACATGATAACGCGTTATTTTCAAATTACCAGCAATTGATTTGAGCATTTGCCATTCCGGCGGTAACGTGAAGGAGTCCTGGACCAGAAACAACCAAGCATACAGCTGGTTTGCGCGTCAGGTAGCCCACAGCTTGGGCGGCATAACAAGCCGCTTGTTCGTTTCGCATTGCTACAAAATGAAGGCCTACTTGTTGCATAGCCATTCCGAGCTCGATTACAGGAAATCCGACGATTCCGAATACATATTCTATTCCCTAAAAGTATATATTTCGAATAAGCGGTGTCTAAATTATGAATTTTTTCAAAATCGTCTACCTGAAGTTTCAACGCTTCAGCGACAACTTGATTCCCTGTGATTTCTTCTCCGGTATCGTTAGCCATCGTGAATTATCGCAGAGAAATAAAACTCCAAGATGATACTCAATTTGGAAACGAACAGAACAAAGGCAACGAGAACGAGGGATTATCAAAGGTATTAACAAAGAATCTATTTTAGATTAAAATAAACAAAGAATACATATTTCCGTGAACTTGTAACAGCAATAATAGCGTATTTAAATTTAAAACATTTCAAAAAAAGTAAACTTTAGAAATGAAAATTATTAAAAAACTCAAAATATTACGTTGCGAATCCATTCATTCGTGTTATCATTTCACCATTAAAATTACTGATAAGAAGTTCATTCGTAAACAAACAAGTTCCTTTATGTGCTTGTTCATTTCTTTTCCGCATTTTTGAATGCATCACGCTACACAGGTGTAAATTTAGATGTCATGGCCTTGCAATAACATGACTATAAGACTTCAATTAAATTGAAAAAAATTAATTATCAACCATGTTCGAAGAACCAACCACAAGCTCCACAAAAACGCCATAACTTTGGAATTTTTCTGGCGATTTTGACGATATAGCGAAATTATGGCGAAATATGAGCAGATACGAAAAAAATAATTATTATAAAAATTGTTCTTCACTTCATTTCCCACAACTTTTATTTCAAAAATTTCGCTCTCAATTTGCCTTCAGCTACACGAAAACACTCTAACCGAAAATCTTTTTGAAGCATTGAAAATATAGCAAAATGGCGGCGAAATTTGAGCAGATACTAAAAAAATGTTGATTACAAAAATTATTCATTACTCGATTTCCAACAACTTTTGTATCAAAAAATTTTCTCTCGAGTGGCTACGAGCCTCGTAAAAGGGCCCCAACTGACGAGTTTTGTTTACAAGGCGTTAAAGTCCACTAGTTTTTTTCAAGTGATAAATATTCGGAAATGCTCGGAAATCTTCGGATATCGCTTAGTGTTGTCATCGTAGTCTGATATCCGTTTCGTTTTGTTTATTCTTGTTTTCAATACTTCATAGTCGTGTTAGATGTTGTCGTATTAAAAGGTAAGATTACATTCGTGATAGTAATTACTTTTGATAGATTCTTCAAACGTAGAAAAGAGATGGTTAAATTTCAAGATCTCAAGAAGGTGTTCGTTGATATCGCAAGACTGACGAAAAATAAGATCAATGAT